>CM034043.1:23637824-23756285 GCA_019705995.1 Raphanus raphanistrum x Raphanus sativus
CAGGATGAACCACGATCTAATAAGCTTTATTTGGAACCATTAACCAGTGGAGAATAACCAGGAAGTTGAATAAATCTCATAGGAGTTGTGAGTAAGAAGATATCCCACTTTCTATCCAGATGATTCCAGATTAGCATGTTCGGACATATGGCAATATCTTCATGATTCTTATCAAACCAGGATGGACCACGATCAAGAAGCTTTACTTGGAACCACTAATCAGTGGAGAATAACCAGAAAGTTTAATAAATCTCATAAGTGTTGTGAGCAAGAAGATATCCCACCTTATATCCAGATGATTCAAGATGAGCCTTCTCGGACATATGCCATTATCTTCATGATTCTTATCAAACCAGGATGAACCAATATGTAAGAAGCTTGATTGGGAATCACTAATCAGTGGAGAATAACCAGAAAGTTGAATAAATCTCATAGGAGTTGTGAGTAAGAAGATATCCCATTTTCTATCCAGATGATTCCAGATTAGCTTGTTCGGACATATGGCAATATCCTCATGATTCTTATCAAACCAGGATGAACCACGATATAAGAAGATTTATTTGGAACCACTAATCAGTGGAGAATAACCAGGAAGTTGAATAAATCTCATAAGTGTTGTGAGCAAGAAGATATCCCACCTTCTATCCAGATGATTCCAGATTAGCCTGTTCGGACTTATGCCATTATCTTCATGATTCTTACCAACCCAGGATGAACCACGATCTAAGAAGCTTTATTTGGAACCACTAATCAGTGGAGAATAACCATAAAGTTGAATAAATCTCATAGGAGTTGTGAGTAAGAAGATATCCCACTTTCTATCCAGATGATTCCAGATTAGCTTGTTCGTACATATGCCATTATCTTCATGATTCTTATCAAACCAGGATGAACCAATATGTAATAAGCTTGATTGGGAACCACTAATCAGTGGAGAATAACCAGGAAGTTGAATAAATCTCATAGGAGTTGTGAGTAAGAAGATATTCCACTTTCTATCCAGATGATTCCAGATTAGCTGGTTCGGACATATGGCAATATATTCATGATTCTTATCAAACCAGGATGAACCACGATCTAAGAAGCTTTATTTGGAACCATTAATCAGTGGAGAATAACCAGGAAGTTGAATAAATCTCATAAGTGTTGTGAGCAAGAAGATATCCCACCTTCTATCCAGATGATTCCAGATTAGCCTGTTCGGACATATGTCATTACCTTCATGATTATTATCAAACCAGGATGAACCACGATCTAATAAGCTTTATTTGGAACCATTAACCAGTGGAGAATAACCAGGAAGTTGAATAAATCTCATAGGAGTTGTGAGTAAGAAGATATCCCACTTTCTATCCAGATGATTCCAGATTAGCATGTTCGGACATATGGCAATATCTTCATGATTCTTATCAAACAAGGATGGACCACGATCAAGAAGCTTTACTTGGAACCATTAATCAGTGGAGAATAACCAGGAAGTTTAATAAATCTCATAAGTGTTGTGAGCAAGAAGATATCCCACCATCTATCCAGATGATTCCAAATTAGCCTGTTCGGACATATGCCATTATCTTCATGATTATTTTCAAACCAAGATGAACCACGATCTAATAAGCTTTATTTGGAACCATTAACCAGTGGAGAATAACCAGGAAGTTGAATAAATCTCATAAGTGTTGTGAGTAAGAAGATTTCCCACCTTCTATCCAGATGATTCCAGATTAGCATGTTCGGACATATGCCATTATCTTCATGATTCTTATTAAACTAGGATGAACCAATATGTAAGAAGCTTTATTAGGAACCACTAATCAGTGGAGAATAACCAGAAAGTTGAATAAATCTCATAGGAGTTGTGAGTAAGAAGATATCCCATTTTCTATCCAGATGATTCCAGATTAGCCTGTTGGACATATGCCATTATCTTCATGATTCTTATCAAACCAGGATGAACCACGATATAAGAAGCTTTATTTGGAACCACTAATCAGTGGAGAATAACCAGGAAGTTGAATAAATCTCATAAGTGTTGTGAGCAAGAACATATCCCACCTTCTATCCAGATGATTCCAGATTAGTCTGTTCGGACATATGCCATTACCTTCATGATTCTTATCAAACCAGGATGAACCTCGATCTAATAAGCTTTATTTCGAACCATTACCCAGTGGAGAATAACCAGGAAGTTGAATAAATCTCATAGGAGTTGTGAGTAAGAAGATATCCCACTTTCTATCGAGATCATTCCAGATTAGCCTGTTCGGACATATGGCAATATCTTCATGATTCTTATCAAACCAGGATGAACCACGATCTAAGAAGCTTTATTTGGAACCACTAATCAGTGGAGAATAACCAGGAAGTTAAATAAATCTCATAAGTGTTGTGAGTAAGAAGATTTCCCACCTTCTATCCAGATGATTCCAGATTAACCTGTTCGGACATATGCCATTATCTTCATGATTCTTATTAAACCAGGATGAACCAATATGTAAGAAGCTTTATTGGGAACCACTAATCAGTGGAGAATAACCAGAAAGTTGAATAAATCTCATAGGAGTTGTGAGTAAGAAGATATCCCATTTTCTATCCAGATGATTCCAGATTAGCCTGTTGGACATATGCCATTATCTTCATGATTCTTATCAAACCAGGATGAACCACGATATAAGAAGCTTTATTTGGAACCACTAATCAGTGGAGAATAACCAGGAAGTTGAATAAATTTCATAGGAGTTGTGAGTAAGAAGATATCCCACTTTCTATCCAGATGATTCCAGATTAGCCTGTTCGGACATATCGCAATATCTTCATGATTCTTATCAAACCAGAATGAACCACGATCTAAGAAGCTTTATTTGGAACCACTAATCAGTGGAGAATAACCAGAAAGTTTAATAAATCTTATAGGTGTTGTGAGCAAGAAGATATCCCACCTTGTATCCAGATGATTCAAGATGAGCCTGCTCGGACATATGTCATTATCTTCATGATTCTTATCAAACCAGGATGAACCAATATGTAAGAAGCTTGATTGGGAACCACTAATCAGTGGAGAATAACCAGAAAGTTGAATAAATCTCATAGGAGTTGTGAGTAAGAAGATATCCCATTTTCTATCCAGATGATTCCAGATTAGCTTGTTCGGACATATGGCAATATCCTCATGATTCTTATCAAACCAGGATGAACCACGATCTAAGAAGATTTATTTGGAACCACTAATCAGTGGAGAATAACCAGGAAGTTGAATAAATCTCATAAGTGTTGTGAGCAAGAAGATATCCCACCTTCTATCCAAATGATTCCAGATTAGCCTGTTCGGACATATGCCATTATCTTCATGATTCTTATCAAACCAGGATGAACTACGATCTAAGAAGCTTTATTTGGAACCACTAATCAGTGGAGAATAACCAGGAAGTTTAATAAATCTCATAAGTGTTGTGAGCAAGAAGATATCCCACCTTCTATCCAGATGATTCAAGATGAGCCTGCTCGGACATGTGCCATTATCTTCATGATTCTTATCAAACCGGGATGAACCAATATGTAAGAAGCTTGATTGGGAACCACTAATCAGTGGAGAATAACCAGAAAGTTGAATAAATCTCATAGGAGTTTTGAGTAAGAAGATATCCCATTTTCTATCCAGATGATTCCAGATTATCTTGTTCGGACATATGGCAATATCCTCATGATTCTTATCAAACCAGGATGAACCACGATCTAAGAAGCTTTATTTGGAACCACTAATCAGTGGAGAATAACCAGAAAGTTGTATAAATCTCATAGGAGTTGTGAGTAAGAAGATATCCCACTTTCTATCCAGATGATTCCAGATTAGCCTGTTCAGACATATGCCATTATATTCATGATTCTTATCAAACCAGGATGAACCAATATGTAAGAAGCTTGATTGGGAACCACTAACCAGTGGAGAATAACCAGGAAGTTGAATAAATCTCATAAGTGTTGTGAGTAAGAAGATTTCCCACCTTCTATCCAGATGATTCCAGATTAGCATGTTCAGACATATGCCATTATCTTCATGATTCTTATTAAACCAGGATGAACCAATATGTAAGAAGCTTTATTGGGAACCACTAATCAGTGGAGAATAACCAGAAAGTTGAATAAATCTCATAGGAGTTGTGAGTAAGAAGATATCCCATTTTCTATCCAGATGATTCCAGATTAGCCTGTTGGACATATGCCATTATCTTCATGATTCTTATCAAACCAGGATGAACCACGATATAAGAAGCTTTATTTGGAACCACTAATCAGTGGAGAATAACCAGGAAGTTGAATAAATCTCATAAGTGTTGTGAGCAAGAACATATCCCACCTTTTATCCAGATGATTCCAGATTAGTCTGTTCGGACATATGCCATTACCTTCATGATTCTTATCAAACCAGGATGAACCTCGATCTAATAAGCTTTATTTCGAACCATTACCCAGTGGAGAATAACCAGGAAGTTGAATAAATCTCATAGGAGTTGTGAGTAAGAAGATATCCCACTTTCTATCCAGATCATTCCAGATTAGCCTGTTCGGACATATGGCAATATCTTCATGATTCTTATCAAACCAGGATGAACCACGATCTAAGAAGCTTTATTTGGAACCACTAATCAGTGGAGAATAACCAGGAAGTTGAATAAATCTCATAAGTGTTGTGAGTAAGAAGATTTCCCACCTTCTATCCAGATGATTCCAGATTAACCTGTTCGGACATATGCCATTATCTTCATGATTCTTATTAAACCAGGATGAACCAATATGTAAGAAGCTTTATTGGGAACCACTAATCAGTGGAGAATAACCAGAAAGTTGAATAAATCTCATAGGAGTTGTGAGTAAGAAGATATCCCATTTTCTATCCAGATGATTCCAGATTAGCCTGTTGGACATATGCCATTATCTTCATGATTCTTATCAAACCAGGATGAACCACGATATAAGAAGCTTTATTTGGAACCACTAATCAGTGGAGAATAACCAGGAAGTTGAATAAATTTCATAGGAGTTGTGAGTAAGAAGATATCCCACTTTCTATCCAGATGATTCCAGATTAGCCTGTTCGGACATATCGCAATATCTTCATGATTCTTATCAAACCAGGATGAACCACGATCTAAGAAGCTTTATTTGGAACCACTAATCCGTGGAGAATAACCAGAAAGTTTAATAAATCTTATAGGTATTGTGAGCAAGAAGATATCCCACCTTGTATCCAGATGATTCAAGATGAGCCTGCTCGGACATATGTCATTATCTTCTTGATTCTTATCAAACCAGGATGAACCAATATGTAAGAAGCTTGATTGGGAACCAATAATCAGTGGAGAATAACCAGAAAGTTGAATAAATCTCATAGGAGTTGTGAGTAAGAAGATATCCCATTTTCTATCCAGATGATTCCAGATTAGCTTGTTCGGACATATGGCAATATCCTCATGATTCTTATCAAACCAGGATGAACCACGATCTAAGAAGATTTATTTGGAACCACTAATCAGTGGAGAATAACCAGGAAGTTGAATAAATCTCATAAGTGTTGTGAGCAAGAAGATATCCCACCTTTTATCCAAATGATTCCAGATTAGCCTGTTCGGACATATGCCATTATCTTCATGATTCTTATCAAACCAGAATGAACTACGATCTAAGAAGCTTTATTTGGAACCACTAATCAGTGGAGAATAACCAGGAAGTTTAATAAATCTCATAAGTGTTGTGAGCAAGAAGATATCCCACCTTCTATCCAGATGATTCAAGATGAGCCTGCTCGGACATGTGCCATTATCTTCATGATTCTTATCAAACCAGGATGAACCAATATGTAAGAAGCTTGATTGGGAACCACTAATCAGTGGAGAATAACCAGAAAGTTGAATAAATCTCATAGGAGTTTTGAGTAAGAAGATATCCCATTTTCTATCCAGATGATTCCAGATTAGCTTGTTCGGACATATGGCAATATCCTCATGATTCTTATCAAACCAGGATGAACCACGATCTAAGAAGCTTTATATGGAACCACTAATCAGTGGAGAATAACCAGAAAGTTGAATAAATCTCATAGGAGTTGTGAGTAAGAAGATATCCCACTTTCTATCCAGATGATTCCAGATTAGCCTGTTCAGACATATGCCATTATATTCATGATTCTTATCAAACCTGGATGAACCAATATGTAAGAAGCTTGATTGGGAACCACTAATCAGTGGAGAATAACCAGGAAGTTGAATAAATCTCATAGGAGTTGTGAGTAAGAAGATATCCCACTTTCTATTCAGATGATTCCAGATTAGCCTGTTCGGACATATGGCAATATCTTCATGATTCTTATCAAACCAGGATGGACCACAATCAAGAAGCTTTACTTGGAACCATTAATCAGTGGAGAATAACCAGAAAGTTTAATAAATCTCATAGGAGTTGAGAGTAAGAAGATATCCCACTTTCTATCCAGATGATTCCAGATTAGCCTGTTCAGACATATGCCATTATCTTCATGATTCTTATCAAACCAGGATGAACCAATATGTAAGAAGCTTGATTGGGAACCACTAATCAGTGGAGAATAACCAGGAAGTTGAATAAATCTCATAAGTGTTGTGAGCAAGAAAATATCCCACCTTCTATCCAGATGATTCCAGATTAGTCTGTTCGGACATATGCCATTACCTTCATAATTCATATCAAACCAGGATGAACCTCGATCTAATAAGCTTTATTTCGAACCATTACCCGTGGAGAATAACCAGGAAGTTGAATAAATCTCATAGGAGTTGTGAGTAAGAAGATATCCCACTTTCTATCCAGATGATTCCAGATTAGCCTGTTCGGACATATGGCAATATCTTCATGATTCTTATCAAACCAGGATGAACCACGATCTAAGAAGCTTTATTTGGAACCACTAATCAGTGGAGAATAACCAGGAAGTTGAATAAATCTCATAAGTGTTGTGAGCAAGAAGATATCCCACCTTCTATCCAGATGATTCCAGATTAGCCTGTTCGGACTTATGCCATTATCTTCATGATTAATTCTTACCAAACCAGGATGAACCACGATCTAAGAAGCTTTATTTGGAACCACTAATCAGTGGAGAATAACCAGAAAGTTGAATAAATCTCATAGGAGTTGTGAGTAAGAAGATATCCCACTTTCTATCCAGATGATTCCAGATTAGCCTGTTCGGACATATGTCAATATCTTCATGATTCTTATAAAACCAGGATGAACCACGATCTAAGAAGCTTTATTTGGAACCATTAATCAGTGGAGAATAACCAGGAAGTTGAATAAATCTCATAAGTGTTGTAAGCAAGAAGATATCCCACCTTCTATCCAGATGATTCCAGATTAGCCTGTTCGGACATATGTCATTACCTTCATGATTCCTATCAAACCAGGATGAACCACGATCTAATAAGCTTTATTTGGAACCATTAACCAGTGGAGAATAACCAGGAAGTTGAATAAATCTCATAGGAGTTGTGAGTAAGAAGATATCCCACTTTATATCCAGATGATTCCAGATTAGCCTGTTCGGACATATGGCAATATCTTCATGATTCTTATCAAACCAGGATGGACCACGATCAAGAAGCTTTACTTGGAACCATTAATCAGTGGAGAATAACCAGGAAGTTTAATAAATCTCATAAGTGTTGTGAGCAAGAAGATATCCCACCTTCTATCCAGATGATTCCAAATTAGTCTGTTCGGACATATGCCATTATCTTCATGATTCTTTTCAAACCAGGATGAACCACGATCTAAGAAGCTTTATTTGGAACCACTAATCAGTGGAGAATAACCAGGAAGTTGAATAAATCTCATAAGTGTTGTGAGTAAGAAGATATCCAACTTTCTATCCAGGTGATTCCAGATTAGCATGTTCGGACATATGGCAATATCTTCATGATTCTTATCAAACCAGGATCAACCACGATGTAAGAAGCTTTATTGGGAACCACTAATCAGTGGAGAATAACCAGGAATGTTGAATAAATCTCATAGGAGTTGTGAGTAAGAAGATATCCCACTTTCTATCCAGGTGATTCCAGATTAGCATGTTCGGACATATGCCATTATCCATGATTCTTATCAAACCAGGATGAACCAATATGTAAGAAGCTTGATTGGGAACCAATAATCAGTGGAAAATAACCAGGAAGTTGAATAAATCTCATAGGAGTTGTGAGTAAGAAGATATCCCACTTTCTATCCAGATGATTCCAGATTAGCCTGTTCGGACATATGCCATTACCTTCATGATTCTTATCAAACCAGGATGAACCACGATCTAATAAGCTTTATTTGGAACCATTAACCAGTGGAGAATAACCAGGAAGTTGAATAAATCTTATAGGAGTTTTGAGTAAGAAGATATCCCACTTTCTATCCAGATGATTCCAGATTAGCCTGTTCGGACATATGACAATATCTTCATGATTCTTATCAAACCAGGATGAACCACGATCTAAGAAGCTTTATTTGGAACCACTAATCAGTGGAGAATAACCAGGAAGTTGAATAAATCTCACAAGTGTTGTGAGTAAGAAGATATCCCACCTTCTATCCAGATGATTCCAGATTAGCCTGTTCGGATATATGCCATTATCTTCATGATTCTTATCAAACCAGGATGAACCAATATGTAAGAAGCTTGATTGGGAACCACTAATCAGTGGAGAATAATCAGGAAGTTGAATAAATCTCATAGGAGTTGTGAGTAAGAAGATATCCCACTTTCTATCCAGATGATTCCAGATTAGCCAGTTCAGACATATGGCAATATCTTCATGATTCTTATCAAACCAGGATGAACCACGATCTAAGAAGCTTTATTTGGAACCACTAATCAGTGGAGAATAACCAGGAAGTTTAATAAATCTCATAAGTGCTGTGAGCAAGAAGATATCCCACCTTCTACCAATATGATTCCAGATTAGCCTGTTCGGACATATGCAATTACCTTCATGATTCTTATCAAACCAGGATGAACCACGATCTAATAAGCTTTATTTGGAACCATTAACCAGTGGAGAATAACCAGGAAGTTGAATAAATCTCATAGGAGTTGTGAGTAAGAAGATATCCCACTTTCTATCCAGATGATTCCAGATTAGCATGTTCAGACATATGGCAATATCTTCATGATTCTTATCAAACCAGGATGGACCACGATCAAGAAGCTTTACTTGGAACCACTAATCAGTGGAGAATAACCAGGAAGTTGAATAAATCTCATAAGTGTTGTGAGAAAGAAGATATCCCACCTTCTATCCAGATCATTCCAAATTAGCATGTTCGGACATATGCAATTATCTTCATGATTCTTATCAAACCAGGATGAACCACGATCTAAGAAGCTTTATTTGGAACCACTAATCAGTGGAGAATAACCAGGAAGTTGAATAAATCTCATAGGAGTTGTGAGTAAGAAGATATCCCATTTTCTATCCAGATGATTCCAGATTAGCCTGTTGGACATATGCCATTATCTTCATGATTCTTATCAAACCAGGATGAACCACGATATAAGAAGCTTTATTTGGAACCACTAATCAGTGGAGAATAACCAGGAAGTTGAATAAATTTCATAGGAGTTGTGAGTAAGAAGATATCCCACTTTCTATCCAGATGATTCCAGATTAGCCTGTTCGGACATATCGCAATATCTTCATGATTCTTATCAAACCAGGATGAACCACGATCTAAGAAGCTTTATTTGGAACCACTAATCAGTGGAGAATAACCAGAAAGTTTAATAAATCTTATAGGTGTTGTGAGCAAGAAGATATCCCACCTTGTATCCAGATGATTCAAGATGAGCCTGCTCGGACATATGTCATTATCTTCATGATTCTTATCAAACCAGGATGAACCAATATGTAAGAAGCTTGATTGGGAACCACTAATAAGTGGAGAATAACCAGAAAGTTGAATAAATCTCATAGGAGTTGTGAGTAAGAAGATATCCCATTTTCTATCCAGATGATTCCAGATTAGCTTGTTCGGACATATGGCAATATCCTCATGATTCTTATCAAACCAGGATGAACCACGATCTAAGAAGATTTATTTGGAACCACTAATCAGTGGAGAATAACCAGGAAGTTGAATAAATC
This sequence comes from Raphanus raphanistrum x Raphanus sativus, assembly GCA_019705995.1. Classification (NCBI taxonomy): domain Eukaryota; kingdom Viridiplantae; phylum Streptophyta; class Magnoliopsida; order Brassicales; family Brassicaceae; genus Raphanus; species Raphanus raphanistrum x Raphanus sativus. The sequence goes on from CM034043.1 coordinate 23,647,982, forward strand.
TCATAGGAGTTGTGAGCAAGAAGATATCCCACCTTCTATCCAAATGATTCCAGATTAGCCTGTTCGGACATATGCCATTATCTTCATGATTCTTATCAAACCAGGATGAACTACGATCTAAGAAGCTTTATTTGGAACCACTAATCAGTGGAGAATAACCAGGAAGTTTAATAAATCTCATAAGTGTTGTGAGCAAGAAGATATCCCACCTTCTATCCAGATGATTCAAGATGAGCCTGCTCGGACATGTGTCATTATCTTCATGATTCTTATCAAACCAGGATGAGCCAATATGTAAGAAGCTTGATTGGGAACCACTAATCAGTGGAGAATAACCAGAAAGTTGAATAAATCTCATAGGAGTTTTGAGTAAGAAGATATCCCATTTTCTATCCAGATGATTCCAGATTAGCTTGTTCGGACATATGGCAATATCCTCATGATTCTTATCAAACCAGGATGAACCACGATCTAAGAAGCTTTATTTGGAACCACTAATCAGTGGAGAATAACCAGAAAGTTGAATAAATCTCATAGGAGTTGTGAGTAAGAAGATATCCCACTTTCTATCCAGATGATTCCAGATTAGCCTGTTCAGACATATGCCATTATATTCATGATTCTTATCAAACCAGGATGAACCAATATGTAAGAAGCTTGATTGGGAACCACTAATCAGTGGAAAATAACCAGGAAGTTGAATAAATCTCACAAGTGTTGTGAGTAAGAAGATATCCCACCTTCTATCCAGATGATTCCAGATTAGTCTGTTCGGACATATGCCATTACCTTCATGATTCATATCAAACCAGGATGAACCTCGATCTAATAAGCTTTATTTCGAACCATTACCCGTGGAGAATAACCAGGAAGTTGAATAAATCTCATAGGAGTTGTGAGTAAGAAGATATCCCACTTTCTATCCAGATGATTCCAGATTAGCCTGTTCGGACATATGGCAATATCTTCATGATTCTTATCAAACCAGGATGGACCACAATCAAGAAGCTTTACTTGGAACCATTAATCAGTGGAGAATAACCAGGAAGTTTAATAAATCTCATAGGAGTTGTGAGTAAGAAGATATCCCACTTTCTATCCAGATGATTCCAGATTAGCCTGTTCAGACATATGCCATTATCTTCATGATTCTTATCAAACCAGGATGAACCAATATGTAAGAAGCTTGATTGGGAACCACTAATCAGTGGAGAATAACCAGGAAGTTGAATAAATCTCATAAGTGTTGTGAGCAAGAAAATATCCCAACTTCTATCCAGATGATTCCAGATTAGTCTGTTCGGACATATGCCATTACCTTCATGATTCATATCAAACCAGGATGAACCTCGATCTAATAAGCTTTATTTCGAACCATTACCCGTGGAGAATAACCAGGAAGTTGAATAAATCTCATAGGAGTTGTGAGTAAGAAGATATCCCACTTTCTATCCAGATGATTCCAGATTAGCCTGTTCGGACATATGGCAATATCTTCATGATTCTTATCAAACCAGGATGAACCACGATCTAAGAAGCTTTATTTGGAACCACTAATCAGTGGAGAATAACCAGGAAGTTGAATAAATCTCATAAGTGTTGTGAGCAAGAAGATATCCCACCTTCTATCCAGATGATTCCAGATTAACCTGTTCGGACTTATGCCATTATCTTCATGATTAATTCTTACCAAACCAGGATGAACCACGATCTAAGAAGCTTTATTTGGAACCACTAATCAGTGGAGAATAACCAGAAAGTTGAATAAATCTCATAGGAGTTGTGAGTAAGAAGATATCCCACTTTCTATCCAGATGATTCCAGATTAGCCTGTTCGGACATATGGCAATATCTTCATGATTCTTATCAAACCAGGATGAACCACGATCTAAGAAGCTTTATTTGGAACCATTAATCAGTGGAGAATAACCAGGAAGTTGAATAAATCTCATAAGTGTTGTAAGCAAGAAGATATCCCACCTTCTATCCAGATGATTCCAGATTAGCCTGTTCGGACATATGTCATTACCTTCATGATTCCTATCAAACCAGGATGAACCACGATCTAATAAGCTTTATTTGGAACCATTAACCAGTGGAGAATAACCAGGAAGTTGAATAAATCTCATAGGAGTTGTGAGTAAGAAGATATCCCACTTTATATCCAGATGATTCCAGATTAGCCTGTTCGGACATATGGCAATATCTTCATGATTCTTATCAAACCAGGATGGACCACGATCAAGAAGCTTTACTTGGAACAATTAATCAGTGGAGAATAACCAGGAAGTTTAATAAATCTCATAAGTGTTGTGAGCAAGAAGATATCCCACCTTCTATCCAGATGATTCCAAATTAGTCTGTTCGGACATATGCCATTATCTTCATGATTCTTTTCAAACCAGGATGAACCACGATCTAAGAAGCTTTATTTGGAACCACTAATCAGTGGAGAATAACCAGGAAGTTGAATAAATCTCATAAGTGTTGTGAGTAAGAAGATATCCAACTTTCTATCCAGGTGATTCCAGATTAGCATGTTCGGACATATGGCAATATCTTCATGATTCTTATCAAACCAGGATCAACCACGATGTAAGAAGCTTTATTGGGAACCACTAATCAGTGGAGAATAACCAGGAATGTTGAATAAATCTCATAGGAGTTGTGAGTAAGAAGATATCCCACTTTCTATCCAGGTGATTCCAGATTAGCCTGTTCGGACAAATGCCATTATCCATGATTCTTATCAAACCAGGATGAACCAATATGTAAGAAGCTTGATTGGGAACCAATAATCAGTGGAAAATAACCAGGAAGTTGAATAAATCTCATAGGAGTTGTGAGTAAGAAGATATCCCACTTTCTATCCAGATGATTCCAGATTAGCCTGTTCGGACATATGCCATTACCTTCATGATTCTTATCAAACCAGGATGAACCACGATCTAATAAGCTTTATTTGGAACCATTAACCAGTGGAGAATAACCAGGAAGTTGAATAAATCTTATAGGAGTTTTGAGTAAGAAGATATCCCACTTTCTATCCAGATGATTCCAGATTAGCCTGTTCGGACATATGACAATATCTTCATGATTCTTATCAAACCAGGATGAACCACGATCTAAGAAGCTTTATTTGGAACCACTAATCAGTGGAGAATAACCAGGAAGTTGAATAAATCTCACAAGTGTTGTGAGTAAGAAGATATCCCACCTTCTATCCAGATGATTCCAGATTAGCCTGTTCGGATATATGCCATTATCTTCATGATTCTTATCAAACCAGGATGAACCAATATGTAAGAAGCTTGATTGGGAACCACTAATCAGTGGAGAATAACCAGGAAGTTGAATAAATCTCATAGGAGTTGTGAGTAAGAAGATATCCCACTTTCTATCCAGATGATTCCAGATTAGCCAGTTCGGACATATGGCAATATCTTCATGATTCTTATCAAACCAGGATGAACCACGATCTAAGAAGCTTTATTTGGAACCACTAATCAGTGGAGAATAACCAGGAAGTTAAATAAATCTCATAAGTGTTGTGAGCAAGAAGATATCCCACCTTCTATCCAGATGATTCCAGATTAGCATGTTCGGACATATGCCATTATCTTCATGATTCTTATTAAACCAGGATGAACCAATATGTAAGAAGCTTTATTGGGAACCACTAATCAGTGGAGAATAACCAGAAAGTTGAATAAATCTCATAGGAGTTGTGAATAAGAAAATATCCCATTTTCTATCCAGATGATTCCAAATTAGCCTGTTCGTACATATGCCATTATCTTCATGATTCATATCAAACCAGGATGAACCACGATATAAGAAGCTTTATTTGGAACCACTAATCAGTGGAGAATAACCAGGAAGTTGAATAAATTTCATAGGAGTTGTGTGTAACAAGATATCCCACTTTATATCCAGATGATTCCAGATTAGCATGTTCGGACATATCGCAATATCTTCATGATTCTTATCAAACCAGGATGAACCACGATCTAAGAAGCTTTATTTGGAACCAATAATCAGTGGACAATAACCAGAAAGTTTAATAAATCTCATAGGAGTTGTGAGTAAGAAGATATCCAACTTTCTATCCAGATGATTCCAGATTAGCATGTTCGGACATATGCCATTATCTTCATGATTCTTATCAAACCAGGATCAACCAATATGTAAGCAGCTTGATTGGGAACCACTAATCAGTGGAGAATAACCAGGAAGTTGAATAAATCTCATAGGAGTTGTGAGTAAGAAGATATCCCACTTTCTATCCAGATGATTCCAGATTAGCCTGTTCGGACATATGGTAATATCTTCATGATTCTTATCAAACCAGGATAACCCACGATCTAAGAAGCTTTATTTGGAACCATTAATCAGTGGAGAATAACCAGGAAGTTGAATAAATCTCATAAGTGTTGTGAGCAAGAAGATATCCCACCTTATATCCAGATGATTCCAGATTAGCCTGCTCGGACATATGTCATTACCTTCATGATTCTTATCAAACCAGGATGAACCACGGTCTAATAAGCTTTATTTGGAACCATTAACCAGTGGAGAATAACCAGGAAGTTGAATAAATCTCATAGGAGTTGTGAGTAAGAAGATATCCCACTTTCTATCCAGATGATTCCAGATTAGCCTGTTCGGACATATGGCAATATCTTCATGATTCTTATCAAACCAGGATGGACCACGATCAAGAAGCTTTACTTGGAACCATTAATCAGTGGAGAATAACCAGGAAGTTGAATAAATCTCATAAATGTTGTGAGCAAGAAGATATCCCACCTTCTATCCAGATGATTCCAATTTAGCATGTTCGGATATATGCCATTATCTTCATGATTCTTTTCAAACCAGGATGAACCACGATCTAAGAAGCTTTATTTGGAACCACTAATCAGTGGAGAATAACCAGGAAGTTGAATAAATCTCATAAGTGTTGTGAGTAAGAAGATATCCAACTTTCTATCCATGTGATTCCAGATTAGCATGTTCGAACATATGGCAATATCTTCATGATTCTTATCAAACCAGGATCAACCACGATGTAAGAAGCTTGATTGGGAACCACTAATCAGTGGAGAATAACCAGGAAGTTGAATAAATCTCATAGGAGTTGTGAGTAAAAAGATTTCCCACTTTCTATCCAGGTGATTTCAGATTAGCCTGTTCGTACATATGCCATTATCCATGATTCTTATTAAACCAGGATGAACCAATACGTAAGAAGCTTGATTGGGAACCTCTAATCAGTGGAGAATAACCAGGAAGTTGAATAAATCTCATAGGAGTTGTGAGTAAGAAGATATCCCACTTTCTATCCAGATGATTCCAGATTAGCCTGTTCGGACATATGGCAATATCTTCATGATTCTTATCAAACCAGGATGAACCACGATCTAAGAAGCTTTATTTGGAACCAATAATCAGTGGAGAATAACCAGAAAGTTTAATAAATCTCATAGGAGTTGTGAGTAAGAAGATATCCAACTTTCTATCCAGATGATTCCAGATTAGCATGTTCGGACATATGCCATTATCTTCATGATTCTTATCAAACCAGGATCAACCAATATGTAAGCAGCTTGATTGGGAACCACTAATCAGTGGAGAATAACCAGGAAGTTGAATAAATCTCATAGGAGTTGTGAGTAAGAAGATATCCCACTTTCTATCCAGATGATTCCAGATTAGCCTGTTCGGACATATGGTAATATCTTCATGATTCTTATCAAACCAGGATAACCCACGATCTAAGAAGCTTTATTTGGAACCATTAATCAGTGGAGAATAACCAGGAAGTTGAATAAATCTCATAAGTGTTGTGAGCAAGAAGATATCCCACCTTATATCCAGATGATTCCAGATTAGCCTGCTCGGACATATGTCATTACCTTCATGATTCTTATCAAACCAGGATGAACCACGGTCTAATAAGCTTTATTTGGAACCATTAACCAGTGGAGAATAACCAGGAAGTTGAATAAATCTCATAGGAGTTGTGAGTAAGAAGATATCCCACTTTCTATCCAGATGATTCCAGATTAGCCTGTTCGGACATATGGCAATATCTTCATGATTCTTATCAAACCAGGATGGACCACGATCAAGAAGCTTTACTTGGAACCATTAATCAGTGGAGAATAACCAGGAAGTTGAATAAATCTCATAAATGTTGTGAGCAAGAAGATATCCCACCTTCTATCCAGATGATTCCAATTTAGCATGTTCGGATATATGCCATTATCTTCATGATTCTTTTCAAACCAGGATGAACCACGATCTAAGAAGCTTTATTTGGAACCACTAATCAGTGGAGAATAACCAGGAAGTTGAATAAATCTCATAAGTGTTGTGAGTAAGAAGATATCCAACTTTCTATCCATGTGATTCCAGATTAGCATGTTCGAACATATGGCAATATCTTCATGATTCTTATCAAACCAGGATCAACCACGATGTAAGAAGCTTGATTGGGAACCACTAATCAGTGGAGAATAACCAGGAAGTTGAATAAATCTCATAGGAGTTGTGAGTAAAAAGATTTCCCACTTTCTATCCAGGTGATTTCAGATTAGCCTGTTCGTACATATGCCATTATCCATGATTCTTATTAAACCAGGATGAACCAATACGTAAGAAGCTTGATTGGGAACCTCTAATCAGTGGAGAATAACCAGGAAGTTGAATAAATCTCATAGGAGTTGTGAGTAAGAAGATATCCCACTTTCTATCCAGATGATTCCAGATTAGCCTGTTCGGACATATGGCAATATCTTCATGATTCTTATCAAACCAGGATGAACCACGATCTAAGAAGCTTTATTTGGAACCACTAATCAGTGGAGAATAACCAGGAAGTTGAATAAATCTCATAGGAGTTGTGATTAAAAAGATTTCCCACTTTCTATCCAGGTGATTTCAGATTAGCCTGTTCGTACATATGCCATTATCCATAATTCTTATCAAACCAGGATGAACCAATATGTAAGAAGCTTGATTGGGAACCTATAATCAGTGGAGAATAACCAGTAAGTTGAATAAATCTCATAGGAGTTGTGAGTAAGAAGATATCCCACTTTCTATCCAGATGATTCCAGATTAGCCTGTTCGGACATATGGCAATATCTTCATGATTCTTATCAAACCAGGATGAACCACGATCTAAGAAGCTTTATTTGGAACCACTAATCAGTGGAGAATAACCAGGAAGTTGAATAAATCTCATAAGTGTTGTGAGCAAGAAGATATCCCACCTTCTATCCAGATGATTCCAGATTAGCATGTTCGGACATATGCCATTACCTTCATGATTCTTATCAAACCAGGATGAACCACGATCTAATAAGCTTTATTTGGAACCCTTAACCAGTGGAGAATAACCAGGAAGTTGAATAAATCTCATAGGAGTTGTGAGTAAGAAGATCTCCCACTTTCTATCCAGATGATTCCAGATTAGCCTGTTCGGACATATGGCAATATCTTCATGATTCTTATCAAACCAGGATGAACCACGATCTAAGAAGCTTTATTTGGAACCACTAATCAGTGGAGAATAACCAGGAAGTTGAATAAATCTCATAAGTGTTGTGAGTAAGAAGATATCCCACCTTCTATCCAGATGATTCCAGATTAGCCTGTTCGGACATATGCCATTATCTTCATGATTCTTATCAAACCAGGATGAACCAATATGTAAGAAGCTTGATTGGGAACCACTAATCAGTGGAGAATAACCAGGAAGTTGAATAAATCTCATAGGAGTTGTGAGTAAGAAGAAATCCCACTTTCTATCCAGATGATTCCAGATTAGCCTGTACGGACATATGACAATATCTTCATGATTCTTATCAAACCAGGACGAACCACGATCTAAGAAGCTTTATTTGGAACCACTAATCAGTGGAGAATAACCAGGAAGTTGAATAAATCTCATAAGTGTTGTGAGCAAGAAGATATCCCACCTTCTATCCAGATGATTCTAGATTAGCCTGTTCGGACATATGCCATTACCTTCATGATTCTTATCAAACCAGGATGAACCACGATCTAATAAGCTCTATTTGGAACCATTAACCAGTGGAGAATAACCAGGAAGTTGAATAAATCTCATAGGAGTTGTGAGTAAGAAGATATCCCACTTTCTATCCAGATGATTCCAGATTAGCATGTTCAGACATATGGCAATATCTTCATGATTCTTATCAAACCAGGATGGACCACGATCAAGAAGCTTTACTTAGAACCACTAATCAGTGGAGAATAACCAGGAAGTTGAATAAATCTCATAAGTGTTGTGAGCAAGAAGATATCCCACCTTCTATCCAGATGATTCCAGATTAGCATGTTCGGACATATGCCATTACCTTCATGATTCTTATCAAACCAGGATAAACCACGATCTAATAAGCTTTTATTTGGAACCATTAACCAGTGGAGAATAACCAGGAAGTTGAATAAATCTCATAGGAGTTGTGAGTAAAAAGATATACCACTTTCTATCCAGATGATTCCAGATTAGCATGTTCAGACATATGGCAATATCTTCATGATTTTTATCAAACCAGGATGGACCACGATCAAGAAGCTTTACTTGGAACCACTAATCAGTGGAGAATAACCAGGAAGTTGAATAAATCTCATAAGTGTTTTGAGCAAGAAGATATCCCACCTTCTATCCAGATGATTCCAAATTAGCCTGTTCGGACATATGCAATTATCTTCATGATTCTTATCAAACCAGGATGAACCACGATCTAAGAAGCTTTATTTGGAACCACTAATCAGTGGAGAATAACCAGGAAGTTGAATAAATCTCGTAAGTGTTGTGAGTAAGAAGATATCCAACTTTCTATCCAGGTGATTCCAGATTAGCATGTTCGGACATATGGCAATATCTTCATGATTCTTATCAAACCAGGTTCAACCACGATGTAAGAAGCTTGATTGGGAACCACTAATCAGTGGAGAATAACCAGGAAGTTGAATAAATCTCATAGGAGTTGTGAGGAAGAAGATATCCCACTTTATATCCAGGTGATTCCAGATTATCCTATTCGGACATATGCCATTATCTTCATGATTCTTATCAAACCAGGATGAACCAATATGTAAGAAGCTTGATTGGGAACCCCTAATCAGTAAAGAATAACCAGGAAGTTGAATAAATCTCATAGGAGTTGTGAGTAAGAAGATATCCCACTTTCTATCCAGATGATTCCAGATTAGCCTGTTCGGACATATGGCAATATCTTCATGATTATTATCAAACCAGGATGAACCACGATCTAAGAAGCTTTATTTGGAACCACTAATCAGTGGAGAATAACCAGGAAGTTGAATAAATCTCATAAGTGTTGTGAGTAAGAAGATATCCCACCTTCTATCCAGATGATTCCAGATTAGCCTGTTCGGACATATGCCATTATCTTCATGATTCTTATCAAACCAGGATGAACCAATATGTAAGAAGCTTGATTGGGAACCACTAATCAGTGGAGAATAACCAGGAAGTTGAATAAATCTTATAGGAGTTGTGAGTAAGAAGATATCCCACTTTCTATCCAGATGATTCCAGATTAGCCTGTTCGAACATATGGCAATATCTTCATGATTTTTATCAAACCAGGATGAACCACGATCTAAGAAGCTTTATTTGGAACCACTAATTAGTGGAGAATAACCAGGAAGTTGAATAAATCTCATAGGAGTTGTGAGTAAGAAGATCTCCCACTTTCTATCCAGATGATTCCAGATTAGCATGTTCAGACATATGGCAATATCTTCATGATTCTTATGAAACCAGGATGGACCACGATCAAGAAGCTTTACTTAGAACCACTTATCAGTGGAGAATAACCAGGAAGTTGAATAAATCTCATAAGTGTTGTGAGCAAGAAGATATCCCACCTTCTATCCAGATGATTCCAGATTAGCCTGTTCGGACATATGCCATTACCTTCATGATTCTTATCAAACCAGGATGAACCACGATCTAATAAGCCTTATTTGGAACCATTATCCAGTGGAGAATAACCAGGAAGATTAATAAATCTCATAGGAGTTGTGAGTAAGAAGATCTCCCACTTTCTATCCAGATGATTCCAGATTTCCATGTTCGGATATATGGCAATATCTTCATGATTCTTATCAAACCAGGATGAACCACGATCTAAGAAGCTTTATTTGGAACCATTAATCAGTGGAGAATAACCAGGAAGTTGAATAAATCTCATAAGTGTTGTGAGCAAGAAGATATCCAACCTTCTATCTAGATGATTCCAGATTAGCATGTTCGGACATATGCCATTACTTTCATGATTCTTATCAAACCAGGATGAACCACAATCTAATAAGATTTATTTGGAACCATTAACCAGTGGAGAATAACCAGGAAGTTGAATAAATCTCATAGGAGTTGTGAGTAAGAAGGTATCCCACTTTCTATCCAGATGATTCCAGATTAGCATGTTCAGACATATGGCAATATCTTCATGATTTTTATCAAACCAGGATGGACCACGATCAAGAAGCTTTACTTGGAACCACTAATCAGTGGAGAATAACCAGGAAGTTGAATAAATCTCATAAGTGTTGTGAGCAAGAAGATATCCCACCTTCTATCCAGATGATTCCAAATTAGCCTGTTCGGACATATGCAATTATCTTCATGATTCTTATCAAACCAGGATGAACCACGATCTAAGAAGCTTTATTTGGAACCACTAATCAGTAGAGAATAACCAGGAAGTTGAATAAATCTCATAAGTTTTGTGAGTAAGAAGATATCCAACTTTCTATCCAGGTGATTCCAGATTAGCATGTTCGGACATATGGCAATATCTTCATGATTCTTATCAAACCAGGATCAACCACGATGTAAGAAGCTTGATTGGGAACCACTAATCAGTGGAGAATAACCAGGAAGTTGAATAAATCTCATAGGAGTTGTGAGTAAGAAGATATCCCACTTTCTATCCAGGTGATTCCAGATTAGCCTATTCGGACATATGCCATTATCTTCATGATTCTTATCAAACCAGGATGAACCAATATGTAAGAAGCTTGATTGGGAACCACTAATCAGTGGAGAATAACCAGGACGTTGAATAAATCTCATAGGAGTTGTGAGTAAGAAGATATCCCACTTTCTATCCAGATGATTCCAGATTAGCCTGTTCGGACATATGGCAATATCTTCATGATTATTATCAAACCAGGATGAACCACGATCTAAGAAGCTTTATTTGGAACCACTAATCAGTGGAGAATAACCAGGAAGTTGAATAAATCTCATAAGTGTTGTGAGCAAGAAGATATCCCACCTTCTATCCAGATGATTCTAGATTAGCATGTTCGGACATATGCAATTACCTTCATGATTCTTATCAAACCAGGATGAACCACGATCTAATAAGCTTTATTTAGAACCATTAACCAGTGGAGAATAACCAGGAAGTTGAATAAATCTCATAGGAGTTGTGAGTAAGAAGATATCCCACTTTCTATCCAGATGATTCCAGATTAGCCTGTTCGGACATATGGCAATATCTGCATGATTCTTATCAAACAGGATGAACCACGATCTAAGAAGCTTTATTTGGAACCACTAATCAGTGGAGAATAACCAGGAAGTTGAATAAATCTCATAAGTGTTGTGAGTAAGAAGATATCCCACCTTATATCTAGATGATTCTAGATTAGCCTGTTCGGACATATGCCATTATCTTCATGATTCTTATCAAACCAGGATGAACCAATAGTAAGAAGCTTGATTGGGAACCACTAATCAGTGGAGAATAACCAGGAAGTTGAATAAATCTTATAGGAGTTGTGAGTAAGAAGATATCCCACTTTCTATCCAGATGATTCAAGATTAGCATGTTCGGACATATGGCAATATCTTCATGATTCTTATCAAACCAGGATGAACCACGATCTAAGAAGCTTTATGGAACCACTAATCAGTGGAGAATAACCAGGAAGTTGAATAAATCTCATAAGTGTTGTGAGCGAGAAGATATCCCACCTTCTATCAAGATGATTCCAGATTAGCATGTTCGGACATATGCCATTACCTTCATGATTCTTATCAAACCAGGATGAACCACGATCTAATAAGCTTTATTTGGAACCATTAACCAGTGGAGAATAACCAGGAAGTTGAAAAAATCTCATAGGAGTTGTGAGTAAGAAGATATCCCACTTTCTATCCAGATGATTCCAGATTAGCCTGTTCAAACATATGGCAATATCTTCATGATTCTTATCAAACCAGGATGAACCACGATCTAAGAAGCCTTATTTGGAACCACTAATCAGTGGAGAATAACCAGGAAGTTGAATAAATCTCATAAGTGTTGTGAGTAAGAAGATATCCCACCTTCTATCCAGATGATTCCAGATTAGCCTGTTCGGACATATGCCATTATCTTCATGATTCTTATCAAACCAGGATGAACCAATATGTAAGAAGCTTGATTGGGAACCACTAATCAGTGGAGAATAACCAGGAAGTTGAATAAATCTCATAGGAGTTGTGAGTAAGAAGATATCCCACTTTCTATCCAGATGATTCCAGATTAGCCTGTACGGACATATGACAATATCTTCATGATTCTTATCAAACCAGGACGAACCACGATCTAAGAAGCTTTATTTGGAACCACTAATCAGTGGAGAATAACCAGGAAGTGGAATAAATCTCATAAGTGTTGTGAGCAAGAAGATATCCCACCTTCTATTCAGATGATTCCAGATTAGCCTGTTCGGACATATGCCATTACCTTCATGATTCTTATCAAACCAGGATGAACCACGATCTAATAAGCTTTATTTGGAACCATTAACCAGTGGAGAATAACCAGGAAGTTGAATAAATCTCATAGGAGTTGTGAGTAAGAAGATATCCCACTTTCTATCCAGATGATTCCAGATTAGCATGTTCAGACATATGGCAATATCTTCATGATTCTTAACAAACCAGGATGGACCAGGATCAAGAAGCTTTACTTAGAACCACTAATCAGTGGAGAATAACCAGGAAGTTGAATAAATCTCATAATGTTGTGAGCAAGAAGATATCCCACCTTCTATCCAGATGATTCCAGATTAGCCTGTTCGGACATATGCCATTACCTTCATGATTCTTATCAAACCAGGATGAACCACGATCTAATAAGCTTTATTTGGAACCATTAACCAGTGGAAAATAACCAGGAAGTTGAATAAATCTCATAGGAGTTGTGAGTAAGAAGATATCCCACTTTCTATCCAGATGATTCCAGAATAGCCTGTTCGGACATATGGCAATATTTTCATGATTCTTATCAAACCAGGATGAACCACGATCTAAGAAGATTTATTTGGAACCACTAATCAGTGGAGAATAACCAGGAAGTTGAATAAATCTCATAAGTGTTGTGATTAAGAAGATATCCCACCTTCTATCCAGATGATTCCAGATTAGCCTGTTCGGACATATGCCATTATCTTCATGATTCTTATCAAACCAGGATGAACCAATATGTAAGAAGCTTGATTGGGAACCACTAATCAGTGGAGAATAACCAGGAAGTTGAATAAATCTTATAGGAGTTGTGAGTAAGAAGATATCCCACTTTCTATCCAGATGATTCAAGATTAGCATGTTCGGACATATGGCAATATCTTCATGATTCTTATCAAACCAGGATGAACCACGATCTAAGAAGCTTTATGGAACCACTAATCAGTGGAGAATAACCAGGAAGTTGAATAAATCTCATAAGTGTTGTGAGCGAGAAGATATCCCACCTTCTATCAAGATGATTCCAGATTAGCATGTTCGGACATATGCCATTACCTTCATGATTCTTATCAAACCAGGATGAACCACGATCTAATAAGCTTTATTTGGAACCATTAACCAGTGGAGAATAACCAGGAAGTTGAAAAAATCTCATAGGAGTTGTGAGTAAGAAGATATCCCACTTTCTATCCAGATGATTCCAGATTAGCCTGTTCAAACATATGGCAATATCTTCATGATTCTTATCAAACCAGGATGAACCACGATCTAAGAAGCCTTATTTGGAACCACTAATCAGTGGAGAATAACCAGGAAGTTGAATAAATCTCATAAGTGTTGTGAGTAAGAAGATATCCCACCTTCTATCCAGATGATTCCAGATTAGCCTGTTCGGACATATGGCAATATTTTCATGATTCTTATCAAACCAGGATGAACCACGATCTAAGAAGCCTTATTTGGAACCACTAATCAGTGGAGAATAACCAGGAAGTTGAATAAATCTCATAAGTGTTGTGAGTAAGAAGATATCCCACTTTCTATCCAGATGATTCCAGAATAGCCTGTTCGGACATATGGCAATATTTTCATGATTCTTATCAAACCAGGATGAACCACGATCTAAGAAGATTTATTTGGAACCACTAATCAGTGGAGAATAACCAGGAAGTTGAATAAATCTCATAAGTGTTGTGATTAAGAAGATATCCCACCTTCTATCCAGATGATTCCAGATTAGCCTGTTCGGACATATGCCATTATCTTCATGATTCTTATCAAACCAGGATGAACCAATATGTAAGAAGCTTGATTGGGAACCACTAATCAGTGGAGAATAACCAGGAAGTTGAATAAATCTTATAGGAGTTGTGAGTAAGAAGATATCCCACTTTCTATCCAGATGATTCAAGATTAGCATGTTCGGACATATGGCAATATCTTCATGATTCTTATCAAACCAGGATGAACCACGATCTAAGAAGCTTTATGGAACCACTAATCAGTGGAGAATAACCAGGAAGTTGAATAAATCTCATAAGTGTTGTGAGCGAGAAGATATCCCACCTTCTATCAAGATGATTCCAGATTAGCATGTTCGGACATATGCCATTACCTTCATGATTCTTATCAAACCAGGATGAACCACGATCTAATAAGCTTTATTTGGAACCATTAACCAGTGGAGAATAACCAGGAAGTTGAAAAAATCTCATAGGAGTTGTGAGTAAGAAGATATCCCACTTTCTATCCAGATGATTCCAGATTAGCCTGTTCAAACATATGGCAATATCTTCATGATTCTTATCAAACCAGGATGAACCACGATCTAAGAAGCCTTATTTGGAACCACTAATCAGTGGAGAATAACCAGGAAGTTGAATAAATCTCATAAGTGTTGTGAGTAAGAAGATATCCCACCTTCTATCCAGATGATTCCAGATTAGCCTGTTCGGACATATGCCATTATCTTCATGATTCTTATCAAACCAGGATGAACCAATATGTAAGAAGCTTGATTGGGAACCACTAATCAGTGGAGAATAACCAGGAAGTTGAATAAATCTCATAGGAGTTGTGAGTAAGAAGATATCCCACTTTCTATCCAGATGATTCCAGATTAGCCTGTACGGACATATGACAATATCTTCATGATTCTTATCAAACCAGGACGAACCACGATCTAAGAAGCTTTATTTGGAACCACTAATCAGTGGAGAATAACCAGGAAGTGGAATAAATCTCATAAGTGTTGTGAGCAAGAAGATATCCCACCTTCTATCCAGATGATTCCAGATTAGCCTGTTCGGACATATGCCATTACCTTCATGATTCTTATCAAACCAGGATGAACCACGATCTAATAAGCTTTATTTGGAACCATTAACCAGTGGAGAATAACCAGGAAGTTGAATAAATCTCATAGGAGTTGTGAGTAAGAAGATATCCCACTTTCTATCCAGATGATTCCAGATTAGCATGTTCAGACATATGGCAATATCTTCATGATTCTTAACAAACCAGGATGGACCAGGATCAAGAAGCTTTACTTAGAACCACTAATCAGTGGAGAATAACCAGGAAGTTGAATAAATCTCATAATGTTGTGAGCAAGAAGATATCCCACCTTCTATCCAGATGATTCCAGATTAGCCTGTTCGGACATATGCCATTACCTTCATGATTCTTATCAAACCAGGATGAACCACGATCTAATAAGCTTTATTTGGAACCATTAACCAGTGGAAAATAACCAGGAAGTTGAATAAATCTCATAGGAGTTGTGAGTAAGAAGATATCCCACTTTCTATCCAGATGATTCCAGAATAGCCTGTTCGGACATATGGCAATATTTTCATGATTCTTATCAAACCAGGATGAACCACGATCTAAGAAGATTTATTTGGAACCACTAATCAGTGGAGAATAACCAGGAAGTTGAATAAATCTCATAAGTGTTGTGATTAAGAAGATATCCCACCTTCTATCCAGATGATTCCAGATTAGCCTGTTCGGACATATGCCATTATCTTCATGATTCTTATCAAACCAGGATGAACCAATATGTAAGAAGCTTGATTGGGAACCACTAATCAGTGGAGAATAACCAGGAAGTTGAATAAATCTCATAGGAGTTATGAGTAAGAAGATATCCCACTTTCTATCCAGATGATTCCAGATTAGCCTGTTCGGACATATGGCAATATCTTCATGATTCTTATCAAACCAGGATGAACCACGATCTAAGAAGCTTTATTTGGAACCACTAATCAGTGGAGAATAACCAGGAAGTTGAATAAATCTCATAAGTGTTGTGAGCGAGAAGATATCCCACCTTCTATCCAGATGATTCCAGATTAGCATGTTCAGACATATGCCATTACCTTCATGATTCTTATCAAACCAGGATGAACCATGATCTAATAAGCTTTATTTGGAACCATTAACCAGTGGAGAATAACCAGGAAGTTGAATAAATCTCATAGGAGTTGTGAGTAAGAAGATCTCCCACTTTCTATCCAGATGATTCCAGATTAGCCTGTTCGGACATATGACAATATCTTCATGATTCTTATCAAACCAGGATGAACCACGATCTAAGAAGCTTTATTTGGAACCACTAATCAGTGGAGAATAACCAGGAAGTTGAATAAATCTCATAAGTGTTGTGATTAAGAAGATATCCCACCTTCTATCCAGATGATTCCAGATTAGCCTGTTCGGACATATGCTATTATCTTCTTGATTCTTATCAAACCAGGATGAACCAATATGTAAGAAGCTTGATTGGGAACCACTAATCAGTGGAGAATAACCAGGAAGTTGAATAAATCTCATAGGAGTTATGAGTAAGAAGATATCCCACTTTCTATCCAGATGATTCCAGATTAGCCTGTTCGGACATATGGCAATATCTTCATGATTCTTATCAAACCAGGATGAACCACGATCTAAGAAGCTTTATTTGGAACCACTAATCAGTGGAGAATAACCAGGAAGTTGAATAAATCTCATAAGTGTTGTGAGCGAGAAGATATCTCACATTCTATCCAGATGATTCCAGATTAGCATGTTCGGACATATGCCTTTACCTTCATGATTCTTATCAAACCAGGATGAACCACGATCTAATAAGCTTTATTTGGAACCATTAACCAGTGGAGAATAACCAGGAAGTTGAATAAATCTCATAGGAGTTGTGAGTAAGAAGATCTCCCACTTTCTATCCAGATGATTCCAGATTAGCCTGTTCGGACATATGGCAATATCTTCATGATTCTTATCAAACCAGGATGAACCACGATCTAAGAAGCTTTATTTGGAACCACTAATCAGTGGAAAATAACCAGGAAGTTGAATAAATCTCATAAGTGTTGTGAGTAAGAAGATATCCCACCTTCTATCCAGATGATTCCAGATTAGCCTGTTCGGACATATGCCATTATCTTCATGATTCTTATCAAACCAGGATGAACCAATATGTAAGAAGCTTGATTGGGAACCACTAATCAGTGGAGAATAACCAGGAAGTTGAATAAATCTCATAGGAGTTGTTAGTAAGAAGATATCCCACTTTCTATCCAGATGATTCCAGATTAGCCTGTTCGGACATATGCCATTATCTTCATGATTCTTATTGTGGGAACCGAAATTCGCACCGTCAATATTTCGTATATTTTAGGAAAGTAGGAAAACCCTAATTTCCTAGAAGGTCCCGAATTTCTGAGAAACCACACGTCAAGCAATCAGAACACGACAATGACGGAAAATAAAAGTAAAAATCGTAAAAAGAGAGCAAGAAGGGTTTTATTCCGAATCTGCGTATAAGCGTGACAACAACAGGACAACGTGCTTCGGCTACGAGAGCTGTCGGCGAGATCCTAGTTCTAATACCCGAAGGTGGCTAAACCTAGTTGAGTCGCAGCTCGAAAAATAAAAACGGAAAGTTGCCTAAATTCTCTAAGTGCTAGTTTGCTCTGGAAAAGGTGATGCCTCTATGCCTCTCGCCTTGAACTCCTTATATACTCCCTCCAAGGTCGGTTTACGCTTCCCCCTTTTGCCCTTAAGCCGTCATAGTCGAAAAAATGGGAATATTCCATTTTTCCGATCTTCATGATTATCTACAGAAAATTTCCATTTTTTCGCGGAAACTGATGCTTATCCACCAAGAATAAACCGTCACAAGGTTTATGGGTTTTTAAGAAATCGCAAGTGGGCCTCGAAGCAAGTTTAGGACCTCTTTTGGGCCGTATTTTTGATTCGAGACTTTTTTACGATTTTTCCGATAAGGTTAGGTTTATTTTTCCGATAAGGTTAAGTTTCCGCGGTTTTATCGTAAACCAAACGGACGATTCATTTGATCGAGAGATCAAGAAATGGATAGTCGTGAGTTGCGGAGAACGGCTATATGGATAGTCGAGAATGCATAGTTTTATGTCGTATCGTCGTTTCGGAAGACTTTGGACGTTTCGGAGAATGATCGATGCACGAACGCTCGATTGCTACATCGACCGAAGTTTGTCCGCAGCTCGGTCACTATAGCGACCGAGATCTATCCGCAGCTCGGTCGCTATAGCGACCGAGCTCTATCCGGAACTCGGTCGCTATAGTGACCGAGCCGCACCCGAGGCTCGTGGCTCGGTCGCTATAGCGACTGAGCTCTGTTCGGAGCTCGGTCGCTATAGCGACTGAGCCTTGGGAGCTCGGTCGCTATAGCGACCTAGCTGTAATCGAAGCTCGGTCGCTATATCGTGATCCGTTCGCTATAGCAACCGAGCTCTTAGCCGTGACCCGATCGCCATCGCGATCGGGTTTGTGCCGTGGGTTATGGTCCGTTGTCCGAACGTTTGGAACCATCCCGAAGCTACGATTCTCTCAGGATGCTTGTTTGCGGATGTTTGGACCTTTGATAACAATGTTCCGTTTGTTTTAAAAAATCGTAAACTTTCTCAAGCCTTTTAAGAAATCGTTGATTTCTTAGGTCGTTGATTAAGAAATCGTTTTATTTAAGAAATTGTTGATCTCTTAAATCGTTGATTAGGAAATCGTCGTTTTAAAGAATCGTTCTTTCAAAACAAGATTTTTCCGTAAATTTTCCGTATAAGTTAATCTTTTCCGAAAAACCGTAAAAGATTTCTAAGTAAATAATTTTTAACGGAAATTTGGATGCCAACTTTGCCTTGTCCGATTTTGACCCCAACAGTTAGCCTCCCAGTGCGGTTGATGACGAGATTCTGTCGTATGGTTTGGTGAGTTTAGGCGAGTTTTTAGGCCAAGTTAGGTATCCAAAAGTCCGATCTTGAATAGTAAATCCTGAAGTTATAAAAGAGGGGGTAACTCTTTCATTTTTACTCACCCATCTTTCAGAAGACTTGCTTTGAAGAATTCTCTCCAGAAAATACTCCAAAATGTCAAAGTTGTTTAGAAGCGGAAAGAAGTCTTCCAAGAAGAAGACTCCCGTGATTTTTTCTCCCGTTTGCAATCAAGACGAAGAACTCCTCGTTCCGAAGGCCGAGTTCGAACTTCCTCCAAATGCGGCTGAACGCGATGCGTATTGGAGGGCAAGCAGTGATCGTATCAAACGTCCCGGAGAAGAAAAGTTTCCGATATGTCGATCTCGGAAAACGGGGGCCCACCTGCCGAGTAAGACCACTGATCTTTTTCTCGAGACGCTTCAGAAGTTTGCCGGAGTCCCGGATGCGGTTGAGTTCCAGATTCCTAGGGTCGAAGAAAGTGCCGATCATCCTCCGGAAGGCTACTTCACGTGTTACGAGGCCGTTCTGACGCGCTGTCGTATCTGGTTTCCGATTCCTGAGAACATTATCCGTGTACTGGACCGTTTTCAGGTTTCTTTAAACAAGCTGAACCCTACGAGTTTCGAGATCCTTATCGGTCTCGTAATTCTAAGTTACGAGCGCGGCCTATCCCTCACTGCCGACCATTTTGAGGCACTTCTGAGGCTGCAATACAACAAGGAGTCTGCCTCCTGGCGACTGACTCCTTGTCCCATAATGCTTGTAGTAAGGGGAACTGTTTCCAATTTTAACAATTGGAGACAATTCTTCTTCTACGTCCGACTTAACGCTGCATTTTCGCTGATTTTAAAACGGTTCCGAATCCCCTGCCGTACATCAGCGTGGTCCATCCCTGGCCTAGGGACATTATGGAGGTGAGGGACGCGATGAGGAGCGGTGATCATTGGTGAACCAGTTTTACTCGTCAGAGGGTTCGGAACGCGATCCGATTTGTTCACTCTGACTTCGAGGCGGAGGGTGAGATTGATTTTGCGCCCGTTGAGCATCTCCCGGAGCGTGTTCCGGTCGAGAGATCGCCTGAGTTGCCGCGGAAAAATAAAGACATCGAGGTCGAGGATCACGACTTTCCTGCTGACGATTCTCCACTTCCGGGATGGGATCCGTCTCTAGGCTTTGGTGACGGGAGCGGTTCGAGTGACGCGCAAATTCCCAATTTTGACGACTTCTTTTCCGGTCTTCCTGATCATCCTAACCCGTTCTCCTTTGTGGAGGAAACAGAGGAGAGGCCTGAAGTATTGGCGGAGACTTCTCGCGTAGTGAACTGGGTTAGTTTCTATTTCTTCCTTCATTCTCCTTATCTATCCGATCGTATTTTTATTTTCGTAAAAAATAAAAATTCTATTTTTGAATTTCGCAGGCGATGAACCATCTCGGCTCGGCGTTGGTGGATAGCCAGAGAGAATCAAGGATCTGGCGCTTCAAAGCGGAGAAGAACGCGAATGACTTGGCGCGATTCCAGGAGGAGACCTCAGAGCGGAACTTAAGGGCGGCCGCCGATCATGCTAGAGAGATTCGCCAAGCGAGGAGGCAGGCCAAGCGGGAGATCGCCGCCGAGATGCAGAATCGGGCGACGCGTTTCCAAGAGGAGTATTACAATCTCCGGGCGGCGGATGCCGCGTTAGGCGGTTTTCGTGAGTGTCGCGGATCGGTTGGAGCTCTCACGAGGACTCAGCAGAGGGATTATTTTTACAAAGAGGAGTTGAGCCTCATGCAGGATGGCATGAAGCACAATGTTCATGCCGAGTCGCTTGTTCCTCCCATCGAGGAAAAGATCTAGGGACTCTGGGAGCCGATCCCCGTTTCTCCTGACACGGTGGAGATCGCGACCGAAGTGGAGGGAGGTGAAGATGAGGTGACTTATCCGACGGAGTTCGGAACTTCGTCGTCGGATGATTTTATCCTTTACTGAATTTGTCGGGAAAATGTTTTCCCTTATCTTTGTATTTCTGTGGCCAAGTGTGGCCATTTTATCTGTTTATGCCGCGACTGTAGTACGTTACGTAATTTTATGTATTTCGGGACTGGCCTTTTAAGGCTTTGAATCATGCCGTCTTCGCGCGGCTTTTTTATAAATATGAAGTAAGTTTTTTCGATGATTTATGTTTTATGATCTGATTTAAACTTTCGCCAAGTGTAGAGGATAGAATGCGAGTAGTCATTTCGTATTCTAACTCTTAATTCATCGCTTGGTTCGTACGCTGCTTTTTAGCGAGCGTTTTAGGTGTAAGCGATAAGAGACATGTTTTGGGATCTCGTATTTAATACTATGTCCGTGAGATGTTAAGTGCCAGCAAGACTGGGCTTAGGGCAAGACCTAGGTCTACTCTCAGCTTCAAGGCGACGCGATGACTGATCGGCTTCCGTTTTGCCTGTTTGTGATTTTGACCTGATTCGTACCGTTTTAAAATCCGCGAAGTGTTATCGGCTTATATGATTTGTCTGGGTACGAAACGAGCGACTTACTTTGCGAAGTGCTAGACGAAATTTCGATTTACTTGTATAGCGCGCTATGGTATCCTGGTCGGATGTAAGAGGATCTCGTGAAAAGATCTGACTACGAATTGGTTTAAGTTAAACGTTTCTTTATTTGCCCATCGGGGCCAATCAACGGGTTTGTTTTTGTTTTTAAAGTCGCGGAGGGACTATTTTAATGGTTGTTTTAAAGTCGCGGGCGGACTATTAAATGTTTAAAGTCGCGGATGGACTATTTTGACGGATGGTACGAACTAAATATCTTCAGTAAAACTGGGACGTCTCGCATTTTCTTGAGGATACATTTTTCGTGTTCTGGAATGTTTAAGAATCGATAGATTGAGAAAAAGAATTTTATTGAAAAAGTTTCGAAAATTTCGAATACAAGTGCGGGTAATAATATATATATTTTTTTGTGGGAGTATACGAGTATACGCACCCACTCCCCCCCCCCCCTTTTTGGCGCGGGGTCGACGTTTTCCTCGGGATTTTTCTCTTCCCGTTGAGTTGTGACGTCGTCTTTGGAGTTGGGGCGGTTCCGATCTCCGAATCTGCAGGAGGCGTCACTGTGCCCTTTGTCGGGGCATCTTCGGCGGAAGGTTGGGTTCGCATGCGTTTAACCGTGGAGGTCGTCGCTACCTGCCTTAACTTATGCTCCGCTAGGAAACAAAGTCGCGACTGTTTTTGACAACCCAGATTGCGGCGACTCCAGTCCTGGTTGGGAATTTGACGCCCAAGTGATAAGTCGAGAGAACGGCCTTCATGGAGTTTAGCCATGGTGTTCCCATAATCGCGTTGTAAATAGCCGGGCTATCTACCACCGCGAAGTCAACTATCTTGGTGACGTTTTTTGCTATGACGGGTAGTTGGATGGGTCCCAGGGTCATGGACATTTGTCCGGAAAAACCCGTGAGCGGTTTTGGTACCGTAGTGATTTCTCCGAGTTCAACGCCCATCCTTCTTAGTGTATCGCAGAAGATTAGGTTCACCGTGCTTCCAGTGTCGATGAGTATTCTTGCGACTTCGAGATCTCTTATTACGAGATCAATGACCAAGGGGTCGCAGCGAGGCTGGTCGATTACGCAAGCCTCTTCTTCCGTGAACGTGATCGAGGCTCTCTGTCCGTCTCGAGGAGGAGATCGCGGAGGATACTTCGCAGTTGACTCGGCTTTCCGTTGGTAAGCTTTGATGGCCGAGACTGAGTCCTTGCAGTACTGGGATCCTCCCATGGTCATATTCACCCTCTTGCGGGAGTTATCGTTCCCCCTATCGTCTGGTCTTCTCTCGCGCTTTTCTCCGGCCTGATTTCTCGGCGACGAGTTTTCCGCGGGAGGATTCTTATTGGTTTTTGGCGGACGGTCGGAGTCAAGGATTAAATCCTTGACCCTGGTTACTCCAGAGAGTTCTCCAGCAAGCAGTTTCGCGGCAAGCCTTGCCCCTACGACTTTGCAGTTAGCCGTGGAGTGACCTTCGGTTTGATGGAACTCGCAGTAGACATTTTTATCGTAACTCTGGTTACGGTTCCACGTATTTCCCGAAGTTCTGCTCTGCTCCGTATTGACCGCGTAGTTGTGTGCGCCTTGGAGTTCTTCCCCCTCCTGATGGACGTACTTGTTGTTACGAGAGGTTTTCTTCTTCAACTTCGGATCCACGTCTTTCGAAGAGTTCCTTGCCGGCTTATGTTTTTGCGATAGGACTTTCGTCTCTTCTTCGATCATTATGTAATCCGAGGCTTTGTGGAGGGGCATCCTGGATTGTGCGAGGTTTTTCGAGCGTTATCCACTTTCTGAACTTCGACTTGTACCAGAGCGCCTTCCTGAGCGCGTCGATGGCGACTTTGTCGCTGATTCCGCTGACCTTCGCCATGATCAGTTTGAAACGGCTTATGAACTCGCGAAGAGACTCACCCTCTTCCTGGGTTAAGCTCCAGAGATCGACATCAGACGTTTCTCTATCGATGAAAATAGAGTATTTGAGGAGAAATTCCGATGCGAGTTGGCGAAAGCTTCCGATGGAGTTTCGTTTCAAACGGGAGAACCATTCGAGCGCCGCACCTTCGAGATTTTTGACGAACAGGCGACAGTAACCAGCGTCCTTCTCTCTTTCTCTAAGCCTGGCTCTTCCCATGGTGATATGGAACGCCTGGAGATGCGTCTTTGTGTCGGTCGTACCGTTGTACATTGGTATTTTGAGCTTCCCCGGATTAGACACCTTTGGCTCGGAGATCCGCGCGGTTAAAGGCGTTTTTCGGGCCACCTCGTCGCTGAGATCCAAGTCAATACGCTCGAATTCATCCACGTCAGTGTCCTTTTCGGACGGCGGAGGTTTCTCCGAGTTGCCTTTCGCGACAGGGGATATTTCGCTAGGGTTTTGTCCGGATGGACGTTCCTGCAAAGTTCCAGGCCTATCGTGTGGGGTTGCGAACTCGAGTCTCCTACCGCGGAGTTTCGTAGCTCTACGAGGGAGGACTGCGCGGGATCTTGCAGTTAAGGTTTGAACCAGTTTGGTCAGGGTTCCCACGAGTTTATCCTGCTCTTCCGACCTCTTTCCGTAGGCAGAAAGTAGCTTCTTGAACTCGTCGAGCGACGCGGCATTGGCAGGTGCGTCGGCCACGGAAACATCCGCTGCGGGAGTGTTCAAGGCGTCCTTGGGTGCTCCGTTTAAAGGAGTTTGCAAGTTGGCTGAATCGTCGTTAGTCATGTCTGGTTGAGCGTGAGCTGGACGTGAGTAAGATTGATCCGTATCCCCCTCCTTCTAGCGCCAGACTGTGGAAACATAAATTTGCACCGTCAATATTTCGTATATTTTAGGAAAGTAGGAAAACCCTAATTTCCCAGAAGGTCCCGGATTTCTGAGAGACCACACGTCAAGCAATCAGAACACGACAATGACGGAAAATAAAAATAAAAATCGTAAAAAGAGAGCAAGAAGGGTTTTATTCCGAATCTGCGTATAAGCGTGACAACAACAGGACAACGTGCTTCGGCTACGAGAGCTGTCGGCGATATCCTAGTTCTAATACCCGAAGGTGGCTAAACCTAGTTGAGTCACAGCTCGAAAAATAAAAACGGAAAGTTGCCTAAATGCTCTAAGTGCTAGTTTGCTCTGGAAAAGGTGATGTCTCTATGCCTCTCGCCTTGAACTTCTTATATACTCCCTCCAAGGTCGGTTTACGCTTCCCCCTTTTGCCCTTAAGCTGTCATAGTCGAAAAAATGGGAATATTCCATTTTTCCGATCTTCATGATTATCTGAGGAAAATTTCCATTTTTTTGCAGAAACTGATGCTTATCCACCAAGCATAAACCGTCACAAGGTTTATGGGTTTTTAAGAAATCGCAATGGGCCTCGAATCAAGTTTAGGACCTCTTTTGGGCCGTATTTTTGATTCGAGACTTTTTTACGATTTTTCCGATAAGATTAAGTTTCCGCGATTTTATCGTAAACCAAACGGACGATTCCATTTGATCGAGAGATCAAGAAACGGATAGTCGTGAGTTGCGGAGAACGGCTATATGGATAGTCGAGAATGCATAGTTTTATGTCGTATCGTCGTTTCGGAAGACTTTGGACGTTTCGGAGAATGATCGATGCACGAACACTCGATTGCTACAGCGACCGAACTTTGACCGCAGATCGGTCGCTATATCGTGATCCGTTCGCTATAGCAACCGAGCTCTTATCCGTGACCCGATCGCCATCGCGATCGGGTTTGTGACGTGGGTTATGGTCCGTTGTCCGAACGTTTGGAACCATCGCGAAGCTACGATTCTCTCAGGATGCTTGTTTGCGGATGTTTGGACCTTTGATAACAATGTTCCGTTTGTTTTAAGAAATCGTAAACTTTCACAAGCTTTTTAAGAAATCGTTGATTTCTTAAATCGTTGATTAGGAAATCGTCGTTTTAAAGAATCGTTCTTTCAAAACAAGATTTTTCCCTAATTTTTTCGTATAAGTTAATCTTTTCCGAAAAACCGTAAAAGATTTCTAAGTAAATAATTTTTAACTGAAATTTGGATGCCAACTTTGCCTTGTCCAATTTCGACCCCAAAACTTACCAAACCAGGATGAACCACGATCTAAGAAGCTTTATTTGGAACCACTAATCAGTGGAGAATAACCAAGAAGTTGAATAAATCTCATAGGAGTTGTGAATAAGAAGATATCCCACTTTCTATCCAGATGATTCCAGATTAGCCTGTTCGGACATATGGCAATATCTTCATGATTCTTATCAAACCAGGATGAACCAATATGTAAGAAGCTTGATTGGGAACCACTAATCAGTGGAGAATAACCAGGAAGTTGAATAAATCTCATAGGAGTTGTGAGTAAGAAGATATCTCACTTTCTATCAAGATGATTCCAGATTAGCATGTTCGGACATATGGCAATATCTTCATGATTCTTATCAAACCAGGATGAACCACGATCTAAGAAGCTTTATTTGGAACCACTAATCAATGGAGAATAACCAGAAAGTTGAATAAATCTCATAGGAGTTGTGAGTAAGAAGATATCCCACTTTCAATCCAGATGATTCCAGATTAGCCTGTTCGGACATATGGCAATATCTTCATGATTCTTATCAAACCAGGATGAACCAATATGTAAGATGCTTGATTTGGAACCACTAATCAGTGGAGAATAACCAGGAAATTGAATAAATCTCATAGGAGTTGTGAGTAAGAAGATATCCCACTTTCTATCAAGATGATTCCAGATTAGCCTGGTCGAACATATGCCATTACCTTCATGATTCTTATCAAACCAGGATGAACCATGATCTAAGAAGTTTTATTTGGAACCACTATTCAGTGGAGAATAACCAGGAAGTTAAATAACTCTCATAGGAGTTGTGAGTAAGAAGATATCCCACTTTCTATCCAGATGATTCCAGATTAGCCTTTTCGGACATATGGCAATATTTTCATGATTCTTATCAAACCAGGATGAACCACGATCTAAGAAGCTTTATTTGGAACCACTAATCAGTGGAAAATAACCAAAAAGTTGAATAAATCTCATAGGAGTTGTGAGTAAGAAGATATCTCGCTTTCTATCCAGATGATTCCAAATTAGCCTATTCGGATATATGGCAATATCTTCATGATTCTTATCAAACGAGGACGAACCAATATGTAAGAAGCTTGATTTCGAACCACTAATCAGTGGAGAATAGCCAGGAAATAGAATAAATCTCATAGGAGTTGTGAGTAAGAAGATATCCCACTTTCTATCCAGATGATTCCAGATTAGCCTGTTCGGACATATGGCAATATCTTCATGATTCTTATCAAACCAGGATGAACGACGATCTAAGAAGCGTTATTTTTAACCAGTAATCAGTGGAGAATAACCAGGAAGTTGAATAAATCTCATAGGAGTTGTGTGTAAGAAGATATCCCACTTTCTATCCAGATGATTCCAGATTAGCCTGTTCGGACATATGGCAATATCTTCATGATACTTATCAAACCAGGATGAACCACGATCTAAGAAGCTTTATTTGGAACCACTAATCAGTGGAGAATAACCAGGAAGTTGAATAAATCTCATAAGTGTTGTGAACAAAAAGATATCCCACCTTCTATCCAGATGATTCCAGATTAGCCTGTTCGGACATATGGCAATATCCTCATGATTCTTATCAAACCAGGATGAACCACGATCTAAGAAGCTTTATTTGGGACCACTAATCAGTGGAGAATAACCAGGAACTTGAATAAATCTCATAAGTGTTGTGAGCAAGAAGATATCCCACCTTCTATCTAGATGATTCCAGATTAGCCTGTTCGGACATATACCATTATCTTCATGATTCTTATCAAACCAGGATGAACCACGATCTAAGAAGCTTTACTTGGAACCCCTAATCAGTGGAGAATAACCAGGAAGTTGAATAAATCTCATAGGAGTTGTGAATAAGAAGATATCTCACTTTCTATCCAGATTATTCCAGATTAGCCTGTTCGGACATATGGCAATATCTTCATGATTCTTATCAAACCAGGATGAACCAATATGTAAGAAGCTTGATTTCGAACCACTAATAAGTGGAGAATAACCAGGAAGTAGAATAAATCTCATAGGAGTTGTGAGTAAGAAGATATCCCACTTTCTATCCAGATGATTCCAGATTAGCCTGTTCGGACATATGGCAATATCTTCATGATTCTTATCAAACCAGGATGAACCACGATCTAAGAAGCTTTATTTGGAACCACTAATCAGTGGAGAATAACCAGAAAGTTGAATAAATCTCATAGGAGTTGTGAGTAAGAAGATATCCCACTTTCAATCCAGATGATTCCAGATTAGCCTGTTCTGACATATGGCAATATCTTCATGATTCTTATCAAACCAGGATGAACAACGATATAAGAAACTTTATTTGGAACTACTAATCAGTGGAGAATAACCAGGAAGTTGAATAAATCTCATAGGAGTTGTGAGTAAGAAGATATCCCACTTTCTATCCAGATGATTCCAGATTAGCCTGTTCGGACATATGGCAATATCTTCATGATTCTTATCAAACCAGGATGAACCACGATCTAAGAAGCTTTATTTGGGACCACTAATCAGTGGAGAATAACCAGGAAGTTGAATAAATCTCATAAGTGTTGTGAGTAAGAAGATATCCCACCTTCTATCCAGATGATTCCAGATTAGCCTGTTCGGACATATGCCATTATCTTCATGATTCTTATCAAACCAGGATGAACTACGATCTAAGAAGCTTTATTTGGAACCACTAATCAGTGGAGAATAACCAGGAAGTTGAATAAATCTCATAGGAGTTGTGAGTAAGAAGATATCCCACTTTCTATCCAGATGATTCCAGATTAGCCTGTTCGGACATATGCCATTATCTTCATGATTCTTATCAAACCAGGATGAACCATGATCTAAGAAGCTTTATTTGGAACCACTATTCAGTGGAGAATAACCAGGAAGTTAAATAACTCTCATAGGAGTTGTGAGTAAGAAGATATCTCACTTTCTATCCAGATTATTCCAGATTAGCATGTTCGGACATATGGCAATATCTTCATGATTCTTATCAAACCAGGATGAACCACGATCTAAGAAGCTTTATTTGGAACCAGTAATCAGTGGAGAATAACCAGGAAGTTGAATAAATCTCATTAGTGTTGTGAGCAAGAAGATATCCCACCTTCTATCCAGATGATTCCAGATTAGCCTGTTCGGACATATGCCATTATCTTCATGATTCTTATCAAACCAGGATGAACCAATATGTAAGAAGCTTGATTGGGAACCACTAATCAGTGGAGAATAACCAGGAAGTTGAATAAATCTCATAAGTGTTGTGAGTAAGAAGATATCCCACCTTCTATCCAGATGATTCCAGATTAGCATGTTCGGACATAAGCCATTATCTTCATGATTCTTATCAAACCAGGATGAACCAATATGTAAGAAGCTTGATTGGGAAACACTAATCAGTGGAGAATAACAAGGAAGTTGAATAAATCTCATAGGAGTTGTGAGTAAGAAGATATCCCACTTTCTATCCAGATGATTCCAGATTAGCCTGTTCGGACATATGGCAATAGTTTCATGATTCTTATCAAACTAGGATGAACCACGAAATAAGAAATTGTATTTGGAACTACTAATCAGTGGAGAATAACCAGGAAGTTGAATAAATCTCATAGGAGTTGTGAGTAAGAAGATATCCCACTTTATATCCAGGTGATTCCAGATTAGCCTGTTCGTACATATGGCAATATCTTCATGATTCTTATCAAACCAGGATAAACCAAGATCTAAGAAGCTTTATTTGGGACCACTAATCAGTGGAGAATAACCAGGAAGTTGAATAAATCTATTAAGTGTTGTGAGTAAGAAGATATCCCACCTTCTATCCAGATGATTCCAGATTAGCCTGTTCGGACATATGCCATTATCTTCATGATTCTTATCAAACCAGGATGAACCAATATGTAAGAAGCTTGATTGGGAAACACTAATCAGTGGAGAATAACCAGGAAGTTGAATAAATCTCATAGGAGTTGTGAGTAAGAAGATATCCCACTTTCTATCCAGATGATTCCAGATTAGCCTTTTCGGACATATGGCAATATTTTCGTGATTCTTATCAAACCAGGATGAACCACGATCTAAGAAGCTTTATTTGGAACCACTAATCAGTGGAGAATAACCAAAAAGTTGAATAAATATCATAGGAGTTGTGAGTAAGAAGATATCCCACTTTCTATCCAGATGATTCCAAATTAGCCTATTCGGATATATGGCAATATCTTCATGATTCTTATCAAACGAGGATGAACCAATATGTAAGAAGCTTGATTTCGAACCACTAATAAGCGGAGAATAACAAGGAAATAGAATAAATCTCATAGGAGTTGTGAGTAAGAAGATATCCCACTTTCTATCCAGATGATTCCAGATTAGCCTGTTCGGACATATGGCAATATCTTCATGATTCTTATCAAACCAGGATGAACCACGATCTAAGAAGCGTTATTTTTAACCAGTAATCAGTGGATAATAACCATGAAGTTGAATAAATCTCATAACTGTTGTGAGTAAGAAGATATCCCACCTTCTATCCAGATGATTCCAGATTAGCCTGTTCGGACATATGCCATTATCTTCATGATTCTTATCAAACCAGGATGAACCAATATGTAAAAAGCTTGATTGGGAAACACTAATCAGTGGAGAATAACAAGGAAGTTGAATAAATCTCATAGGAGTTGTGAGTAAGAAGATATCCCACTTTCTATCCAGATGATTCCAGATTAGCCTGTTCGGACATATGGCAATAGCTTCATGATTCTTATCAAACTAGGATGAACCACAATATAAGAAATTTTATTTGGAACTACTAATCAGTGGAGAATAACCAGGAAGTTGAATAAATCTCATAGGAGTTGTGAGTAAGAAGATATCCCACTTTCTATCCAGATGATTCCAGATTAGCCTGTTCGGACATATGCCATTATCTTCATGATTCTTATCAAACCAGGATGAACCATGATCTAAGAAGCTTTATTTGGAACCACTATTCAGTGGAGAATAACCAGGAAGTTAAATAACTCTCATAGGAGTTGTGAGTAAGAAGATATCTCACTTTCTATCCAGATTATTCCAGATTAGCATGTTCGGACATATGGCAATATCTTCATGATTCTTATCAAACCAGGATGAACCACGATCTAAGAAGCTTTATTTGGAACCAGTAATCAGTGGAGAATAACCAGGAAGTTGAATAAATCTCATTAGTGTTGTGAGCAAGAAGATATCCCACCTTCTATCCAGATGATTCCAGATTAGCCTGTTCGGACATATGCCATTATCTTCATGATTCTTATCAAACCAGGATGAACCAATATGTAAGAAGCTTGATTGGGAACCACTAATCAGTGGAGAATAACCAGGAAGTTGAATAAATCTCATAAGTGTTGTGAGTAAGAAGATATCCCACCTTCTATCCAGATGATTCCAGATTAGCATGTTCGGACATAAGCCATTATCTTCATGATTCTTATCAAACCAGGATGAACCAATATGTAAGAAGCTTGATTGGGAAACACTAATCAGTGGAGAATAACAAGGAAGTTGAATAAATCTCATAGGAGTTGTGAGTAAGAAGATATCCCACTTTCTATCCAGATGATTCCAGATTAGCCTGTTCGGACATATGGCAATAGTTTCATGATTCTTATCAAACTAGGATGAACCACGAAATAAGAAATTGTATTTGGAACTACTAATCAGTGGAGAATAACCAGGAAGTTGAATAAATCTCATAGGAGTTGTGAGTAAGAAGATATCCCACTTTATATCCAGGTGATTCCAGATTAGCCTGTTCGTACATATGGCAATATCTTCATGATTCTTATCAAACCAGGATAAACCAAGATCTAAGAAGCTTTATTTGGGACCACTAATCAGTGGAGAATAACCAGGAAGTTGAATAAATCTCATAGGAGTTGTGAGTAAGAAGATATCCCACATTCTATCCAGATGATTCCAAATTAGCATGTTCGGACATATGCCATTATCTTCATGATTCTTATCAAACCAGGATGAAGCAATATGTAAGAAGCTTGATTGGGAACCACTAATCATTTGAGAATAACCAGGAAGTTGAATAAATCTCATAGGAGTTGTGAGAAAGAAGATATCCAATTTTCTATCCAGATGATTCCAGATTGGCCTGTTCGGACATATGCCATTATCTTCATGATTCTTATCAAACCAGGATGAACCGCGATCTAAGAAGCTTTATTTGGAACCACTAATCAGTGGAGAATAACCAGGAAGTTGAATAAATCTCATAGGAGTTGTGAATAAGAAGATATCCGACTTTCTATCCAGATGATTCCAGATTAGCCTGTACGGACATATGGCAATATCCTCATGATTCTTATCAAACCAGGATGAACCACGATCTAAGACGCTTTATTTGGGACCACTAATCAGTGGAGAATAACCAGGAAGTTGAATAAATCTCATAGGAGTTGTGAATAAGAAGATATCCGACTTTCTATCCAGATGATTCCAGATTAGCCTGTACGGACATATGGCAATATCCTCATGATTCTTATCAAACCAGGATGAACCACGATCTAAGACGCTTTATTTGGGACCACTAATCAGTGGAGAATAACCAGGAACTTGAATAAATCTCATAAGTGTTGTGAGCAAGCAGATATCCCACCTTCTATCCAGATGATTCCAGATTAGCCTGTTCAGACATATGCCATTATCTTCATGATTCTTATCAAACCAGGATGAACCACGATCTAAGAAGCTTTACATGGAACCACTAATCAGTGGAGAATAACCAGGAAGTTGAATAAATCTCATAGGAGTTGTGAATAAGAAGATATCCCACTTTCTATCCAGATTATTCCAGATTAGCCTGTTCGGACATATGGCAATATCTTCATGATTCTTATCAAACCAGGATGAACCACGATCTAAGAAGCTTTATTTGGAACCACTAATCAGTGGTGAATAACCAGGAAGTTGAATAAATCTCATAAGTGTTGTGAGCAAGAAGATATCCCACCTTCTATCCAGATGATTCCAGATTAGCCTGTTCGGACATATGCCATTATCTTCATGATTCTTATCAAACCAGGATGAACCAATATGTAAGAAGCTTGATTGGGAAACACTAATCAGTGGAGAATAACCAGGAAGTTGAATAAATCTCATAGGAGTTGTGAGTAAGAAGATATCCCACTTTCTATCCAGATGATTCCAGATTAGCCTTTTCGGACATATGGCAATATTTTCATGATTCTTATCAAACCAGGATGAACCACGATCTAAGAAGCTTTATTTGGAACCACTAATCAGTGGAGAATAACCAAAAAGTTGAATAAATATCATAGGAGTTGTGAGTAAGAAGATATCCCACTTTCTATCCAGATGATTCCAAATTAGCCTATTCGGATATATGGCAATATCTTCATGATTCTTATCAAACGAGGATGAACCAATATGTAAGAAGCTTGATTTCGAACCACTAATAAGCGGAGAATAACCAGGAAATAGAATAAATCTCATAGGAGTTGTGAGTAAGAAGATATCCCACTTTCTATCCAGATGATTCCAGATTAGCCTGTTCGGACATATGGCAATATCTTCATGATTCTTATCAAACCAGGATGAACCACGATCTAAGAAGCGTTATTTTTAACCAGTAATCAGTGGATAATAACCATGAAGTTGAATAAATCTCATAACTGTTGTGAGTAAGAAGATATCCCACCTTCTATCCAGATGATTCCAGATTAGCCTGTTCGGACATATGCCATTATCTTCATGATTCTTATCAAACCAGGATGAACCAATATGTAAAAAGCTTGATTGGGAAACACTAATCAGTGGAGAATAACAAGGAAGTTGAATAAATCTCATAGGAGTTGTGAGTAAGAAGATATCCCACTTTCTATCCAGATGATTCCAGATTAGCCTGTTCGGACATATGGCAATAGCTTCATGATTCTTATCAAACTAGGATGAACCACAATATAAGAAATTTTATTTGGAACTACTAATCAGTGGAGAATAACCAGGAAGTTGAATAAATCTCATAGGAGTTGTGAGTAAGAAGATATCCCACTTTCTATCCAGATGATTCCAGATTAGCCTGTTCGGACATATGCCATTATCTTCATGATTCTTATCAAACCAGGATGAACCATGATCTAAGAAGCTTTATTTGGAACCACTATTCAGTGGAGAATAACCAGGAAGTTAAATAACTCTCATAGGAGTTGTGAGTAAGAAGATATCTCACTTTCTATCCAGATTATTCCAGATTAGCATGTTCGGACATATGGCAATATCTTCATGATTCTTATCAAACCAGGATGAACCACGATCTAAGAAGCTTTATTTGGAACCAGTAATCAGTGGAGAATAACCAGGAAGTTGAATAAATCTCATTAGTGTTGTGAGCAAGAAGATATCGCACCTTCTATCCAGATGATTCCAGATTAGCCTGTTCGGACATATGCCATTATCTTCATGATTCTTATCAAACCAGGATGAACCAATATGTAAGAAGCTTGATTGGGAACCACTAATCAGTGGAGAATAACCAGGAAGTTGAATAAATCTCATAAGTGTTGTGAGTAAGAAGATATCCCACCTTCTATCCAGATGATTCCAGATTAGCATGTTCGGACATAAGCCATTATCTTCATGATTCTTATCAAACCAGGATGAACCAATATGTAAGAAGCTTGATTGGGAAACACTAATCAGTGGAGAATAACAAGGAAGTTGAATAAATCTCATAGGAGTTGTGAGTAAGAAGATATCCCACTTTCTATCCAGATGATTCCAGATTAGCCTGTTCGGACATATGGCAATAGTTTCATGATTCTTATCAAACTAGGATGAACCACGAAATAAGAAATTGTATTTGGAACTACTAATCAGTGGAGAATAACCAGGAAGTTGAATAAATCTCATAGGAGTTGTGAGTAAGAAGATATCCCACTTTATATCCAGGTGATTCCAGATTAGCCTGTTCGTACATATGGCAATATCTTCATGATTCTTATCAAACCAGGATAAACCAAGATCTAAGAAGCTTTATTTGGGACCACTAATCAGTGGAGAATAACCAGGAAGTTGAATAAATCTATTAAGTGTTGTGAGTAAGAAGATATCCCACATTCTATCCAGATGATTCCAGATTAGCCTGTTCGGACATATGCCATTATCTTCATGATTCTTATCAAACCAGGATGAAGCAATATGTAAGAAGCTTGATTGGGAACCACTAATCATTTGAGAATAACCAGGAAGTTGAATAAATCTCATAGGAGTTGTGAGAAAGAAGATATCCAATTTTCTATCCAGATGATTCCAGATTAGCCTGTTCGGACATATGCCATTATCTTCATGATTCTTATCAAACCAGGATGAACCGCGATCTAAGAAGCTTTATTTGGAACCACTAATCAGTGGAGAATAACCAGGAAGTTGAATAAATCTCATAGGAGTTGTGAATAAGAAGATATCCGACTTTCTATCCAGATGATTCCAGATTAGCCTGTACGGACATATGGCAATATCCTCATGATTCTTATCAAACCAGGATGAACCACGATCTAAGACGCTTTATTTGGGACCACTAATCAGTGGAGAATAACCAGGAAATTGAATAAATCTCATAAGTGTTGTGAGCAAGCAGATATCCCACCTTCTATCCAGATGATTCCAGATTAGCCTGTTCGGACATATGCCATTATCTTCATGATTCTTATCAAACCAGGATGAACCACGATCTAAGAAGCTTTACTTGGAACCACTAATCAGTGGAGAATAACCAGGAAGTTGAATAAATCTCATAGGAGTTGTGAATAAGAAGATATCCCACTTTCTATCCAGATTATTCCAGATTAGCCTGTTCGGACATATGGCAATATCTTCATGATTCTTATCAAACCAGGATGAACCACGATCTAAGAAGCTTTATTTGGAACCACTAATCAGTGGTGAATAACCAGGAAGTTGAATAAATCTCATAAGTGTTGTGAGCAAGAAGATATCCCACCTTCTATCCAGATGATTCCAGATTAGCCTGTTCGGACATATGCCATTATCTTCATGATTCTTATCAAACCAGGATGAACCAATATGTAAGAAGCTTGATTGGGAAACACTAATCAGTGGAGAATAACCAGGAAGTTGAATAAATCTCATAGGAGTTGTGAGTAAGAAGATATCCCACTTTCTATCCAGATGATTCCAGATTAGCCTTTTCGGACATATGGCAATATTTTCATGATTCTTATCAAACCAGGATGAACCACGATCTAAGAAGCTTTATTTGGAACCACTAATCAGTGGAGAATAACCAAAAAGTTGAATAAATATCATAGGAGTTGTGAGTAAGAAGATATCCCACTTTCTATCCAGATGATTCCAAATTAGCCTATTCGGATATATGGCAATATCTTCATGATTCTTATCAAACGAGGATGAACCAATATGTAAGAAGCTTGATTTCGAACCACTAATAAGCGGAGAATAACCAGGAAATAGAATAAATCTCATAGGAGTTGTGAGTAAGAAGATATCCCACTTTCTATCCAGATGATTCCAGATTAGCCTGTTCGGACATATGGCAATATCTTCATGATTCTTATCAAACCAGGATGAACCACGATCTAAGAAGCGTTATTTTTAACCAGTAATCAGTGGATAATAACCATGAAGTTGAATAAATCTCATAACTGTTGTGAGTAAGAAGATATCCCACCTTCTATACAGATGATTCCAGATTAGCCTGTTCGGACATATGCCATTATCTTCATGATTCTTATCAAACCAGGATGAACCAATATGTAAAAAGCTTGATTGGGAAACACTAATCAGTGGAGAATAACAAGGAAGTTGAATAAATCTCATAGGAGTTGTGAGTAAGAAGATATCCCACTTTCTATCCAGATGATTCCAGATTAGCCTGTTCGGACATATGGCAATAGCTTCATGATTCTTATCAAACTAGGATGAACCACAATATAAGAAATTTTATTTGGAACTACTAATCAGTGGAGAATAACCAGGAAGTTGAATAAATCTCATAGGAGTTGTGAGTAAGAAGATATCCCACTTTATATCCAGATGATTCCTGATTAGCCTGTTCGGACATATGGCAATATCTTCATGATTCTTATCAAACCAGGATGAACCAAGATCTAAGAAGCTTTATTTGGGACCACTAATCAGTGGAGAATAACCAGGAAGTTGAATAAATCTCATAAGTGTTGTGAGTAAGAAGATATCCCACCTTCTATTCAGATGATTCCAGATTAGCCTGTTCGGACATATGCCATTATCTTCATGATTCTTATCAAACCAGGATGAAGCAATATGTAAGAAGCTTGATTGGGAACCACTAATCATTTGAGAATAACCAGGAAGTTTAATAAATCTCATAGGAGTTGTGAGAAAGAAGATATCCAATTTTCTATCCAGATGATTCCAGATTAGCCTGTTCGGACATATGCCATTATCTTCATGATTCTTATCAAACCAGGATGAACCACGATATAAGAAGCTTTATTTGGAACCACTAATCAGTGGAGAATAACCAGGAAGTTGAATAAATCTCATAGGAGTTGTGAATAAGAAAATATCCCACTTTCTATCCAGATGATTCCAGATTAGCCTGTTCGGACATATGGCAATATCTTCATGATTCTTATCAAACCAGGATGAACCAATATGTAAGAAGCTTGATTGGCAACCACTAATCAGTGGAGAATAACCAGGAAGTTGAGTAAATCTCATAGGAGTTGTGAGTAAGAAGATATCCCACTTTCTATCCAGATGATTCCAGATTAGCCTGTTAGGACATATGGCAATATCTTCATGATTCTTATCAAACCAGGATGAACCACGATCTAAGAAGCTTTATTTGGAACCACTAATTAGTGTAGAATAACCAGAAAGTTGAATAAATCTCATAGGAGTTGTGAGTAAGAAGATATCCCACTTTCAATCCAGATGATTCCAGATTAGCCTGTTCGGACATATGGCAATACCTTCATGATTCTTATCAAACCACGATGAACCAATATGTAAGAAGCTTGATTTGGAACCACTAATCAGTGGAGAATAACCAGGAAATTGAATAAATCTCATAGGAGTTGTGAGTAAGAAGATATCCCACTTTCTATCCAGATGATTCCAGATTAGCCTGTTCGGACATATGGCAATATCCTCATGATTCTTATCAAACCAGGATGAACCACGATCTAAGAAGCTTTATTTGGGACCACTAATCAGTGGAGAATAACCAGGAACTTGAATAAATCTCATAAGTGTTGTGAGCAAGAAGATATCCCACCTTCTATCCAGATGATTCCAGATTAGCCTGTTCGGACATATGCCATTATCTTCATGATTCTTAACAAACCAGGATGAACCACGATCTAAGAAGCTTTAATTGGAACCACTTATCAGTGGAGAATAACCAGGAAGTTGAATAAATGTCATAGGAGTTGTGAATAAGAAGATATCCCACTTTCTATCCAGATTATTCCAGATTAGCATGTTCGGACATATGGTAATATCTTCATGATTCTTATCAAACCAGGATGAACCACGATCTAAGAAGCTTTATTTGGAACCACTAATCAGTGGAGAATAACCAGGAAGTTGAATAAATCTCATAAGTGTTGTGAGCAAGAAGATATCCCACCTTCTATCCAGATGATTCCAGATTAGCCTGTTCGGACATATGCCATTATCTTCATGATTCTTATCAAACCAGGATGAACCAAGATCTAAGAAGCTTTATTTGGGACCATTAATCAGTGGAGAATAACCAGGAAGTTGAATAAATCTCATAAGTGTTGTGAGTAAGAAGATATCCCACCTTCTATCCAGATGATTCGAGATTAGCCTGTTCGGACATATGCCATTATCTTCATGATTCTTATCAAACCAGGATGAACCACGATCTAAGAAGCTTTATTTGGAACCACTAATCAGTGGAGAATAACCAGGAAGTTGAATAAATCTCATAGGAGTTGTGAATAAGAAGATATCCCACTTTCTATCCAGATGATTCCAGATTAGCCTGTTCGGACATATGGCAATATCTTCATGATTCTTATCAAACCAGGATGAACCAATATGTAAGAAGCTTGATTGGGAACCACTAATCACTGGAAAATAACCAGGAAGTTGAGTAAATCTCATAGGAGTTGTGAGTAAGAAGATATCCCACTTTCTATCCAGATGATTCCAGATTAGCCTGTTCGGACATATGGCAATATCTTCATGATTCTTATCAAACCAGGATGAACCACGATCTAAGAAGCTTTAGTTGGAACCACTAATCAGTGTAGAATAACCAGAAAATTGAATAAATCTCATAGGAGTTGTGAGTAAGAAGATATCCCACTTTCAATCCAGATGATTCCAGATTAGCCTGTTCGGACATATGGCAATACCTTCATGATTCTTATCAAACCAGGATGAACCAATATGTAAGAAGCTTGATTTGGAACCACTAATCAGTGGAGAATAACCAGGAAATTGAATAAATCTCATAGGAGTTGTGAGTAAGAAGATATCCCACTTTCTATCCAGATGATTCCAGATTAGCCTGTTCGGACATATGGCAATATCCTCATGATTCTTATCAAACCAGGATGAACCACGATCTAAGAAGCTTTATTTGGGAGCACTAATCAGTGGAGAATAACCAGGAACTTTAATAAATCTCATAAGTGTTGTGAGCAAGAAGATATCCCACCTTCTATCCAGATGATTCCAGATTAGCCTGTTCGGACATATGCCATTATCTTCATGATTCTTATCAAACCAGGATGAACCACGATCTAAGAAGCTTTACTTGGAACCACTTATCAGTGGAGAATAACCAGGAAGTGGAATAAATCTCATAGGAGTTGTGAATAAGAAGATATCCCACTTTCTATCCAGATTATTCCAGATTAGCCTGTTCGGACATATGGCAATATCTTCATGATTCTTATCAAACCAGGATGAACCACGATCTAAGAAGCTTTATTTGGAACCAATAATCAGTGGAGAATAACCAGGAAGTTGAATAAATCTCATAAGTGTTGTGAGCAAGAAGATATCCCACCTTCTATTCAGATGATTCCAGATTAGCCTGTTCGGACATATGCCATTATCTTCATGATTCTTATCAAACCAGGATGAACCAATATGTAAGAAGCTTGATTGGGAACCACTAATCAGTGGAGAATAACCAGGAAGTTGAATAAATCTCATAGGAGTTGTGAGTAAGAAGATATCCCACTTTCTATCCAGATGATTCCAGATTAGCCTTTTCGGACATATGGCAATATTTTCATGATTCTTATCAAACCAGGATGAACCACGATCTAAGAAGCTTTATTTGGAACCAATAATCAGTGGAGAATAACCAAAAAGTTGAATAAATCTCATAGGAGTTGTGAGTAAGAAGATATCCCACTTTCTATCCAGATGATTCCAAATTAGCCTATTCGGATATATGGCAATATCTTCATGATTCTTATCAAACGAGGATGAACCAATATGTAAGAAGCTTGATTTCGAACCACTAATCAGTGGAGAATAACCAGGAAATAGAGTAAATCTCATAGGAGTTGTGAGTAAGAAGATATCCCACTTTCTATCCAGATGATTCCAGATTAGCCTGTTCGGACATATGGCAATATCTTCATGATTCTTATCAAACCAGGATGAACCACGATCTAAGAAGCTTTATTTGGAACCACTAATCAGTGGAGAATAACCAGGAAGTTGAATAAATCTCATAACTGTTGTGAGTAAGAAGATATCCCACCTTCTATCCAGATGATTCCAGATTAGCCTGTTCGGACATATGCCATTATCTTCATGATTCTTATCAAACCAGGATGAACCAATATGTAAGAAGCTTGATTGGGAAACACTAATCAGTGGAGAATAACAAGGAAGTTTAATAAATCTCATAGGAGTTGTGAGTAAGAAGATATCCCACATTCTATCCAGATGATTCCAGATTAGCCTGTTCGGACATATGGCAATAGCTTCATGATTCTTATCAAACTAGGATGAACCAGGATATAAGAAATTTTATTTGGAACTACTAATCAGTGGAGAATAACCAGGAAGTTGAATAAATCTCATAGGAGTTGTGAGTAAGAAGATATCCCACTTTATATCCAGATGATTCCAGATTAGCCTGTTCGGACATATGGCAATATCTTCATGATTCTTATCAAACCAGGATGAACCAAGATCTAAGAAACGTTATTTGGGACCACTAATCAGTGGAGAATAAACAGGAAGTTGAATAAATCTCATAAGTGTTGTGAGTAAGAAGATATCCCACCTTCTATCCAGATTAGCCTGTTCGGACATATGATAATATTTTCATGATTCTTATCAAACCAGGATGAACCACGATCTAAGAAGCTTTATTTGGAACCACTAATCAGTGGAAAATAACCAGGAAGTTGAATAAATCTCATAGGAGTTGTGAATAAGAAGATATCCCACTTCCTATCCAGATGATTCCAGATTAGCCTGTTCGGACATATGGCAATATCTTCATGATTCTTATCAAACCAGGATGAATCAATATGTAAGAAGTTTGATTGGGAACCACTAATCAGTGGAGAATAACCAGGAAGTTGAATAAATCTCATAGGAGTTGTGAATAAGAAGATATCCCACTTTCTATCCAGATGATTCCAGATTAGCATGTTC
Source organism: Raphanus raphanistrum x Raphanus sativus (assembly GCA_019705995.1). NCBI lineage: Eukaryota > Viridiplantae > Streptophyta > Magnoliopsida > Brassicales > Brassicaceae > Raphanus > Raphanus raphanistrum x Raphanus sativus. The sequence continues at coordinate 23,689,848 of CM034043.1, forward strand.
GGACATATGGCAATACCTTCATGATTCTTATCAAACCAGGATGAACCAATATGTAAGAAGCTTGATTTGGAACCACTAATCAGTGGAGAATAACCAGGAAATTGAATAAATCTCATAGGAGTTGTGAGTAAGAAGATATCCCACTTTCTATCCAGATGATTCCAGATTAGCCTGGTCGAACATATGCCATTATCTTCATGATTCTTATCAAACCAGGATGAAAACCATGATCTAAGAAGCTTTATTTGGAACCACTATTCAGTGGAGAATAACCAGGAAGTTAAATAACTCTCATAGGAGTTGTGAGTAAGAAGATATCCCACTTTCTATCCAGATTATTCCAGATTAGCCTGTTCGGACATATGGCAATATCTTCATGATTCTTATCAAACCAGGATGAACCACGATCTAAGAAGCTTTATTTGGAACCACTAATCAGTGGAGAATAACCAGGAAGTTGAATAAATCTCATAAGTGTTGTGAGCAAGAAGATATCCCACCTTCTATCCAGATGATTCCAGATTAGCCTGTTCGGACATATGCCATTATCTTCATGATTCTTATTAAACCAGGATGAACCAATATGTAAGAAGCTTGATTTGGAACCACTAATCAGTGGAGAATAACCAGGAAATTGAATAATTCTCATAGGAGTTGTGAATAAGAAGATATCCCACTTTCTATCCAGGTGATTCCAGATTAGCCTGTTCGGACATATGGCATCATCTTCATGATTCTTATCAAACCAGGATGAACCACGATCTAAGAAGCTTTATTTGGGACCACTAATCAGTGTAGAATAACCAGAAAGTTGAATAAATCTCATAGGAGTTGTGAGTAAGAAGATATCCCACTTTCAATCCATATGATTCCAGATTAGCCTGTTCGGACATATGGCAATACCTTCATGATTCTTATCAAACCAGGATGAACCAATATGTAAGAAGCTTGATTTGGAACACTAATCAGTGGAGAATAACCAGGAAATTGAATAAATCTCATAGGAGTTGTGAGTAAGAAGATATCCCACTTTCTATCCAGATGATTCCAGATTAGCCTGATCGAACATATGCCATTACCTTCATGATTCTTATCAAACCAGGATGAACCAATATGTAAGAAGCTTGATTGGGAAACACTAATCAGTGGAGAATAACAAGGAAGTTTAATAAATCTCATAGGAGTTGTGAGTAAGAAGATATCCCACTTTCTATCCAGATGATTCCAGATTAGCCTGTTCGGACATATGGCAATAGCTTCATGATTCTTATCAAACTAGGATGAACCAGGATATAAGAAATTTTATTTGGAACTACTAATCAGTGGAGAATAACCAGGAAGTTGAATAAATCTCATAGGAGTTGTGAGTAAGAAGATATCCCACTTTATATCCAGATGATTCCAGATTAGCCTGTTCGGACATATGGCAATATCTTCATGATTCTTATCAAACCAGGATGAACCAAGATCTAAGAAACGTTATTTGGGACCACTAATCAGTGGAGAATAAACAGGAAGTTGAATAAATCTCATAAGTGTTGTGAGTAAGAAGATATCCCACCTTCTATCCAGATTAGCCTGTTCGGACATATGATAATATTTTCATGATTCTTATCAAACCAGGATGAACCACGATCTAAGAAGCTTTATTTGGAACCACTAATCAGTGGAGAATAACCAGGAAGTTGAATAAATCTCATAGGAGTTGTGAATAAGAAGATATCCCACTTCCTATCCAGATGATTCCAGATTAGCCTGTTCGGACATATGGCAATATCTTCATGATTCTTATCAAACCAGGATGAATCAATATGTAAGAAGTTTGATTGGGAACCACTAATCAGTGGAGAATAACCAGGAAGTTGAATAAATCTCATAGGAGTTGTGAATAAGAAGATATCCCACTTTCTATCCAGATGATTCCAGATTAGCATGTTCGGACATATGGCAATACCTTCATGATTCTTATCAAACCAGGATGAACCAATATGTAAGAAGCTTGATTTGGAACCACTAATCAGTGGAGAATAACCAGGAAATTGAATAAATCTCATAGGAGTTGTGAGTAAGAAGATATCCCACTTTCTATCCAGATGATTCCAGATTAGCCTGGTCGAACATATGCCATTATCTTCATGATTCTTATCAAACCAGGATGAAAACCATGATCTAAGAAGCTTTATTTGGAACCACTATTCAGTGGAGAATAACCAGGAAGTTAAATAACTCTCATAGGAGTTGTGAGTAAGAAGATATCCCACTTTCTATCCAGATTATTCCAGATTAGCCTGTTCGGACATATGGCAATATCTTCATGATTCTTATCAAACCAGGATGAACCACGATCTAAGAAGCTTTATTTGGAACCACTAATCAGTGGAGAATAACCAGGAAGTTGAATAAATCTCATAAGTGTTGTGAGCAAGAAGATATCCCACCTTCTATCCAGATGATTCCAGATTAGCCTGTTCGGACATATGCCATTATCTTCATGATTCTTATTAAACCAGGATGAACCAATATGTAAGAAGCTTGATTTGGAACCACTAATCAGTGGAGAATAACCAGGAAATTGAATAATTCTCATAGGAGTTGTGAATAAGAAGATATCCCACTTTCTATCCAGGTGATTCCAGATTAGCCTGTTCGGACATATGGCATCATCTTCATGATTCTTATCAAACCAGGATGAACCACGATCTAAGAAGCTTTATTTGGGACCACTAATCAGTGTAGAATAACCAGAAAGTTGAATAAATCTCATAGGAGTTGTGAGTAAGAAGATATCCCACTTTCAATCCATATGATTCCAGATTAGCCTGTTCGGACATATGGCAATACCTTCATGATTCTTATCAAACCAGGATGAACCAATATGTAAGAAGCTTGATTTGGAACACTAATCAGTGGAGAATAACCAGGAAATTGAATAAATCTCATAGGAGTTGTGAGTAAGAAGATATCCCACTTTCTATCCAGATGATTCCAGATTAGCCTGATCGAACATATGCCATTACCTTCATGATTCTTATCAAACCAGGATGAACCATGATCTAAGAAGCTTTATTTGGAACCACTATTCAGTGGAGAATAACCAGGAAGTTAAATAACTCTCATAGGAGTTGTGAGTAAGAAGATATCCCACTTTCTATCCAGATTATTCCAGATTAGCCTATTCGGACATATGGCAATATCTTCATGATTCTTATCAAACCAGGATGAACCACGATCTAAGAAGCTTTATTTGGAACCACTAATCAGTGGAGAATAACCAGGAAGTTGAATAAATCTCATAAGTGTTGTGAGCAAGAAGATATCTCACCTTCTATCCAGATGATTCCAGATTAGCCTGTTTGGACATATGCCATTATCTTCATGATTCTTATTAAACCAGGATGAACCAATATGTAAGAAGCTTTATTGGGAACCACTAATCAGTGGAGAATAACCAGGAAGTTGAATAAATCTCATAGGATTTGTGAGTAAGAAGATATCCCACTTTCTATCCAGATGATTCCAAATTAGTCTATTCAGATATATGGCAATATCTTCATGATTCTTATCAAACGATGATGAACCAATATGTAAGAAGCTTGATTGGGAACCACTAATCAGTGGAGAATAACCAGGAAGTTTAATAAATCTCATAGGAGTTGTGAGTAAGAAGATATCCCACTTTCTATCCAGATGATTCCAGATTAGCCTGTTCGGACATATGGCAATATTTTCATGATTCTTATCAAACCAGGATGAACCACGATCTAAGAAGCTTTATTTGGAACCACTAATCAGTGTAGAATAACCAGAAAGTTGAATAAATCTCATAGGAGTTGTGAGTAAGAAGATATCCCACTTTCAATCCAGATGATTCCAGATTAGCCTGTTCGGACATATGGCAATATCTTCATGATTCTTATCAAACCAGGATGAACTACGATCTAAGATGCTTTATTTGGAATTACTAATAAGTGGAGAATAACCAGGAATTTGAGTTGTGAGTAAGAAGATATCCCACTTTCTATCCAGATGATTCCAGATTAGCCTGTTCGGACATATGGCAATATCTTCATGATTCTTATCAAACCAGGATGAACCACGATCTAAGAAGCGTTATTTTTAACCAGTAAGCAGTGGAGAATAACCAGGAAGTTGAATAAATCTCATAACTGTTGTGAGTAAGAAGATATCCCACCTTCTATCCAGATGATTCCAGATTAGCCTGTTCGGACATATGCCATTATCTTCATGATTCTTATCAAACCAGGATGAACCAATATGTAAGAAGCTTGATTGGGAAACACTAATCAGTGGAGAATAACAAGGAAGTTGAATAAATCTCATAGGAGTTGTGAGTAAGAAGATATCCCACTTTCTATCCAGATGATTCCAGATTAGCCTGTTCGGACATATGGCAATAGCTTCATGATTCTTATCAAACCAGGATGAACCTCGATATAAGAAACTTTATTTGGAACTACTAATAAGTGGAGAATAACCAGGATGTTGAATAAATCTCATAGGAGTTGTGAGTAAGAAGATATCCCACTTTCTATCCAGATGATTCCAGATTAGCCTTTTCGGACATATGGCAATATCTTCATGATTCTTATCAAACCAGGATGAACCACGATCTAAGAAGCTTTATTTGGGACCACTAATCAGTGGAGAATAACCAGGAAGTTGAATAAATCTCATAAGTGTTGTGATTAAGAAGATATCCCACCTTCTATCCAGATGATTCTAGATTAGCTTGTTCGGACATATGCCATTATCTTCATGATTCTTATCAAACCAGGATGAACTACGCTCTAAGAAGCTTTATTTGGAACCACTTATCAGTGGAGAATAACCAGGAAGTTGAATAAATCTCATAGGAGTTGTGAGTAAGAAGATATCCCACTTTCTATCCAGATGATTCCAGATTAGCTTGTTCGGACATATGGCAATATCTTCATGATACTTATCAAACCAGGATGAACCACGATCTAAGAAGCTTTATTTGGAACCACTAATCAGTGGAGAATAACCAGGAAGTTGAATAAATCTCATAACTGTTGTGAGTAAGAAGATATCCCACCTTCTATCCAGATGATTCCAGATTACCCTGTTCGGACATATGCCATTATCTTCATGATTCTTATCAAACCAGGATGAACCAAAATGTAAGAAGCTTGATTGGGAACCACTAATCATTTGAGAATAACCAGGAAGTTGAATAAATCTCATAGGAGTTGTGAGTAAGAAGATATCCCATTTTCTATCCAGGTGATTCCAGTTTAGCCTGTTCGGACATATGGCAATATCCTCATGATTCTTATCAAACCAGGATGAACCACGATCTAAGAAGATTTATTTGGAACCACTAATCAGTGGAGAATAACCAGGAAGTTGAATAAATCTCATAAGTGTTGTGAACAAAAAGATATCCCACCTTCTATCCAGATGATTCCAGATTAGCCTGTTCGGACATATGGCAATATCCTCATGATTCTTATCAAACCAGGATGAACCACGATCTAAGAAGCTTTATTTGGGACCAATAATTAGTGGAGAATAACCAGGAAGTTGAATAAATCTCATAAGTGTTGTGAGCAAGAAGATATCCCACCTTCTTTCCAGATGATTCCAGATTAGCCTGTTCAGACATATGCCATTATCTTCATGATTCTTATCAAACCAGGATGAACCACGATCTAAGAAGCTTTATTTGGAACCACTAATCAGTGGAGAATAACCAGATAGTTGTATAAATCTCATAGGAGTTGTGAGTTAGAAGATATCCCACTTTCTATCCAGATGATTCCAGATTAGCCTGTTCGGATATATGGCAATATCTTCATGATTCTTATCAAACCAGGATGAACTACGATCTAAGAAGCTTTATTTGGAACCACTAATCAGTGGAGAATAACCAGGAAGTTGAATAAATCTCATAGGAGTTGTGAGTAAGAAGATATCCCACTTTCTATCCAGATGATTCCAGATTAGCCTGTTCGGACATATGGCAATATCTTCATGATACTTATCAAACCAGGATGAACCACGATATAAGAAGCTTTATTTGGAACCACTAATCAGTGGAGAATAACCAGGAAGTTGAATAAATCTCATAACTGTTGTGAGTAAGAAGATATCCCACCTTCTATCCAGATGATTCCAGATTACCCTATTCGGACATATGCCATTATCTTCATGATTCTTATCAAACTAGGATGAACCAATATGTAAGAAGCTTGATTGGGAACCACTAATCATTTGAGAATAACCAGGAAGTTGAATAAATCTCATAGGAGTTGTGAGTAAGAAGATATCCCATTTTTTATCCAGGTGATTCCAGTTTAGCATGTTCGGACATATGGCAATATCCTCATGATTCTTATCAAACCAGGATGAACCACGATCTAAGAAGCTTTATTTGGAACCACTAATCAGTGGAGAATAACCAGGAAGTTGAATAAATCTCATAAGTGTTGTGAACAAAAAGATATCCCACCTTCTATCCAGATGATTCCAGATTAGCCTGTTCGGACATATGGCAATATCCTCATGATTCTTATCAAACCAGGATGAACCACGATCTAAGAAGCTTTATTTGGGACCAATAATCAGTGGAGAATAACCAGGAAGTTGAATAAATCTCATAGGAGTGTGAGTAAGAAGATATCCCACTTTCTATCCAGATGATTCCAGATTAGCATGTTCGGACATATGACAATATCTTCATGATTCTTATCAAACCAGGATGAACCACGATCTAAGAAGCTTTATTTGGAACCACTAATTAGTGGAGAATAACCAAAAAGTTGAATAAATCTCATAGGAGTTGTGAGTAAGAAGATATCCCACTTTCTATCCAGATGATTCTAGATTAGCCTATTCGGACATATGGCAATATCTTCATGATTCTTATCAAAACAGGATGAACCACGATCTAAGAAGCGTTATTTTGAACCAGTAATCAGTGGAGAATAACCAGGAAGTTGAATAAATCTCATAACTGTTGTGAGCAAGAAGATATCCTACCTTCTATCCAGATAATTCCAGATTAGCCTGTTCGGACATATGCCATTATCTTCATGATTCTTATCAAACCAGGATTAACCAATATGTAAGAAGCTTGATTGGGAAACACTAATCAGTGGAGAATAACCAGGAAGTTGAATAAAACTCATAGGAGTTGTGAGTAAGAAGATATCCCACTTTCTATCCAGATGATTCCAGATTAGCCTGTTCGGACATATGGCAATATTTTCATGATTCTTATCAAACCAGGATGAACCACGATCTAAGAAGCTTTATTTGGAACCACTAATCAGTGGAGAATAACCAAAAAGTTGAATAAATCTCATAGGAGTTGTGAGTAAGAAGATATCCCACTTTCTATCCAGATGATTCCATATTAGCCTATTCGGATATATGGCAATATCTTCATGATTCTTATCAAACGAGGATGAACCAATATGTAAGAAGCTTGATTGGGAACCTCTAATAAGTGGAGAATAACCAGGAAGTAGAATAAATCTCATAGGAGTTGTGAGTAAGAAGATATCCCACTTTCTATCCAGATGATTCCAGATTAGCCTGTTCGGACATATGGCAATATCTTCATGACTCTTATCAAACCAGGATGAACCACGATCTAAGAAGCTTTATTTGGAACCACTAATCAGTGGAGAATAACCAGAAAGTTGAATAATTCTCATAGGAGTTGTGAGTAAGAATATATCCCACTTTCTATCCAGATGATTCCAGATTAGCCTGTTCGGACATATGGAAATATCTTCATGATTCTTATCAAACCAGGATGAACCACGATCTAAGAAGCGTTATTTTGAACCAGTAATCAGTGGAGAATAACCAGGAAGTTGAATAAATCTCATAACTGTTGTGAGTAAGAATATATCCTACCTTCTATCCAGATGTTTCCAGATTAGCCTGTTTGGACATATGCCATTATCTTCATGATTCTTATCAATCCCGGATGAACCAATATGTAAGAAGCTTGATTGGGAAACACTAATCAGTGGAGAATAACCAGGAAGTTGAATAAATCTCATAGGAGTTGTGAGTAAGAAGATATCCCACTTTCTATCCAGATGATTCCAGATTAGCCTGTTCGGACATATGGCAATAGCTTCATGATTCTTATCAAACCAGGATGAACCACGATATAAGAAACTTTATTTGGAACTACTAATCAGTGGAGAATAACCAGGAAGTTGAATAAATCTCATAGGAGTTGTGAGTAAGAAGATATCCCATTTTCTATCCAGATGATTCCAGATTAGCATGTTCGGACATATGGCAATATCTTCATGATTCTTATCAAACCAGGATGAACCACGATCTAAGAAGCGTTATTTTGAACCAGTAATCAGTGGAGAATAACCAGGAAGTTGAATAAATCTCATAACTGTTGTGAGAAAGAAGATATCCCACCTTCTATCCAGATGATTCCAGATTAGCATGTTAGGACATATGCCATTATCTTCATGATTCTTATCAAACCAGGATGAACCACGATCTAAGAAGCTTTATTTGGGACCAATAATCAGTGGAGAATAACCAGGAAGTTGAATAAATCTCATAGGAGTGTGAGTAAGAAGATATCCCACTTTCTATCCAGATGATTCCAGATTAGCATGTTCGGACATATGGCAATATCTTCATGATTCTTATCAAACCAGGATGAACCACGATCTAAGAAGCTTTATTTGGAAGCACTAATCAGTGGAAGATCTAAGAAGCTTTATTTGGAACCACTAATCAGTGGAGAATAACCAGGAAGTTGAATAAATCTCATAAGTGTTGTGAGCAAAAAGATATCCAACCTTCTATCCAGATGATTCCAGATTAGCCTGTTCGGACATATGCCATTATCTTCATGATTCTTATCAAACCAGGATGAACCAATATGTAAGAAGCTTGATTGGGAACCACTATTCAGTGGAGAATAACCAGGAAGTTGAATAAATCTCGTAGGAGTTGTGAGTAAGAAGATATCCCACTTTCTATCCAGATGATTCCAGATTAGCCTGTTCGGACATATGCCATTATCTTAATGATTCTTATCAAACTAGGATGAACCACGATCTAAGAAGCTTTATTTGGAACCACTATTCAGTGGAGAATAACCAGGAAGTTAAATAAATCTCATAGGATTTGTGAGGAAGAAGATATCCCACTTTCTATCCAGATGATTCCAGATTAGCCTGTTCGGACATATGGCAATATCTTCATGATTCTTATCAAACCAGGATAAACCACGATCTAAGAAGCTGTATTTGGAACCACTAATCAGTGGAGAATAACCAGGAAGTTGAATAAATCTCATAAGTGTTGTGAGCAAGAAGATATCCAACCTTATATCCAGATGATTCCAGATTAGCCTGTTCGGACATATGGCAATATCTTCATGATTCTTATCAAACCAGGATGAACCACGATCTAAGAAAGCTTTATTTGGAACCACTATTTAGTGGAGAATAACCAGGAAGTTGAATAAATCTCATAGGAGTTGTGAGTAAGAAGATATCCCACTTTCTATCCAGATGATTCCAGATTAGCATGTTCAGACATATGGCAATATCGTTATGATTCTTATCAAACCAGGATGAACCACGATCTAAGAAGCTTTATTTGGAAGCACTAATCAGTGGAGAATAACCAGGATGTCGAAAAAATCTCATAAGTGTTGTGAGCAAGAAGATATCCCACCTTCTATCCAGATGATTCCAGATTAGCCTGTTCGGACATATGGCAATATCTTCATGATTCTTATCAAACCAGGATGAACCACGATCTAAGAAGCTGTATTTGGAACCACTAATCAGTGGAGAATAACCAGGAAGTTGAATAAATCTCATAAGTGTTGTGAGCAAGAAGATATCCAACATTATATCCAGATGATTCCAGATTAGCCTGTTCGGACATATGGCAATATCTTCATGATTCTTATCAAACCAGGATGAACCACGAGCTAAGAAGCTGTATTTGGAACCACTAATCAGTGGAGAATAACCAGGAAAGTTGAATAAATCTCATAGGAGTTGTGAGTAAGAAGGTATCCCACTTTCTATCCAGATGATTCCAGATTTGCCAGTTCGGACATATGGCAATATCTTCATGATTCTTATCAAACCAGGATGAACCACGTTCTAAGAAGCTTTATTTGGAACCACTAATCAGTGGAGAATAACCAGGAAGGTTAACAAATCTCATAAGTGTTGTGAGCAAGAAGATATCCCACCTTCTATCCAGATGATTCCAGATTTGCCAGTTCGGACATATGCCATTATCTTCATGATTCTGATCAAACCAGGATGAACCACGATCTAAGAAGCTTTATTTGGAACCACTAATCAGTGGAGAATAACCAGATAGTTGTATAAATCTCATAGGAGTTGTGAGTTAGAAGATATCCCACTTTCTATCCAGATGATTCCAGATTAGCATGTTCGGACATATGGCAATATCTTCATGATTCTTATCAAACCAGGATGAACCACGATCTAAGAAGCTTTATTTGGAACCACTAATCAGTATAGAATAACCAGGAAGTTGAATAAATCTCATAAGTGTTGTGAGCAAGAAGATATCCCACCTTCTATCTAGATGATTCCAGATTAGCCTGTTCGGACATATGCCATTATCTTCATGATTCTTATCAAACCAGGATGAACCACGATCTAAGAAGCTTTATTTGGAACCACTAATCAGTGGAGAATAACCAGGAAGTTGAATAAATCTCATAGGAGTTGTGATTAAGAAGATATCCCACCTTCTATCCAGATGATTCTAGATTAGCCTCTTCGGACGCATGGCAATATCTTCATGAGTCTTATCAAACCAGGATGAACCAATTTATAAGAAGCTTGATTGGGAACCACTAATCAGTGGAGAATAACCAGGAAGTTGAATAAATCTCATAGGAGTTGTGAGTAAGAAGATATCCCACTTTCTATCCAGATGATTCCAGATTAGCATGTTCGGACATATGGCAATATCTTCATGATTCTTATCAAACCAGGATGAACCACGATCTAAGAAGCTTTATTTGGAAGCACTAATCAGTGGAAGATCTAAGAAGCTTTATTTGGAACCACTAATCAGTGGAGAATAACCAGGAAGTTGAATAAATCTCATAAGTGTTGTGAGCAAAAAGATATCCAACCTTCTATCCAGATGATTCCAGATTAGCCTGTTCGGACATATGCCATTATCTTCATGATTCTTATCAAACCAGGATGAACCAATATGTAAGAAGCTTGATTGGGAACCACTATTCAGTGGAGAATAACCAGGAAGTTGAATAAATCTCGTAGGAGTTGTGAGTAAGAAGATATCCCACTTTCTATCCAGATGATTCCAGATTAGCCTGTTCGGACATATGCCATTATCTTAATGATTCTTATCAAACTAGGATGAACCACGATCTAAGAAGCTTTATTTGGAACCACTATTCAGTGGAGAATAACCAGGAAGTTAAATAAATCTCATAGGATTTGTGAGGAAGAAGATATCCCACTTTCTATCCAGATGATTCCAGATTAGCCTGTTCGGACATATGGCAATATCTTCATGATTCTTATCAAACCAGGATGAACCACGATCTAAGAAGCTGTATTTGGAACCACTAATCAGTGGAGAATAACCAGGAAGTTGAATAAATCTCATAAGTGTTGTGAGCAAGAAGATATCCAACCTTATATCCAGATGATTCCAGATTAGCCTGTTCGGACATATGGCAATATCTTCATGATTCTTATCAAACCAGGATGAACCACGATCTAAGAAAGCTTTATTTGGAACCACTATTTATTGGAGAATAACCAGGAAGTTGAATAAATCTCATAGGAGTTGTGAGTAAGAAGATATCCCACTTTCTATCCAGATGATTCCAGATTAGCATGTTCAGACATATGGCAATATCGTTATGATTCTTATCAAACCAGGACGAACCACGATCTAAGAAGCTTTATTTGGAAGCACTAATCAGTGGAGAATAACCAGGATGTCGAAAAAATCTCATAAGTGTTGTGAGCAAGAAGATATCCCACCTTCTATCCAGATGATTCCAGATTAGCCTGTTCGGACATATGGCAATATCTTCATGATTCTTATCAAACCAGGATGAACCACAATCTAAGAAGCTGTATTTGGAACCACTAATCAGTGGAGAATAACCAGGAAGTTGAATAATCTCATAAGTGTTGTGAGAAAGAAGATATCCCACCTTCTATCCAGATGATTTCAGATTAGCCTGTTTGGACATATGTCATTACCTTCATGATTCTTATCAAACCAGGATGACCCACGATCTAAGAAGCTTTATTTGGGACCAATAATCAGTGGAGAATAACCAGGAAGTTGAATAAATCTCATAGGAGTGTGAGTAAGAAGATATCCCACTTTCTATCCAGATGATTCCAGATTAGCATGTTCGGACATATGGCAATATCTTCATGATTCTTATCAAACCAGGATGAACCACGATCTAAGAAGCTTTATTTGGAAGCACTAATCAGTGGAAGATCTAAGAAGCTTTATTTGGAACCACTAATCAGTGGAGAATAACCAGGAAGTTGAATAAATCTCATAAGTGTTGTGAGCAAAAAGATATCCAACCTTCTATCCAGATGATTCCAGATTAGCCTGTTCGGACATATGCCATTATCTTCATGATTCTTATCAAACCAGGATGAACCAATATGTAAGAAGCTTGATTGGGAACCACTATTCAGTGGAGAATAACCAGGAAGTTGAATAAATCTCGTAGGAGTTGTGAGTAAGAAGATATCCCACTTTCTATCCAGATGATTCCAGATTAGCCTGTTCGGACATATGCCATTATCTTAATGATTCTTATCAAACTAGGATGAACCACGATCTAAGAAGCTTTATTTGGAACCACTATTCAGTGGAGAATAACCAGGAAGTTAAATAAATCTCATAGGATTTGTGAGGAAGAAGATATCCCACTTTCTATCCAGATGATTCCAGATTAGCCTGTTCGGACATATGGCAATATCTTCATGATTCTTATCAAACCAGGATAAACCACGATCTAAGAAGCTGTATTTGGAACCACTAATCAGTGGAGAATAACCAGGAAGTTGAATAAATCTCATAAGTGTTGTGAGCAAGAAGATATCCAACCTTATATCCAGATGATTCCAGATTAGCCTGTTCGGACATATGGCAATATCTTCATGATTCTTATCAAACCAGGATGAACCACGATCTAAGAAAGCTTTATTTGGAACCACTATTTAGTGGAGAATAACCAGGAAGTTGAATAAATTTCATAGGAGTTGTGAGTAAGAAGATATCCCACTTTCTATCCAGATGATTCCAGATTAGCATGTTCAGACATATGGCAATATCGTTATGATTCTTATCAAACCAGGATGAACCACGATCTAAGAAGCTTTATTTGGAAGCACTAATCAGTGGAGAATAACCAGGATGTCGAAAAAATCTCATAAGTGTTGTGAGCAAGAAGATATCCCACCTTCTATCCAGATGATTCCAGATTAGCCTGTTCGGACATATGGCAATATCTTCATGATTCTTATCAAACCAGGATGAACCACGATCTAAGAAGCTGTATTTGGAACCACTAATCAGTGGAGAATAACCAGGAAGTTGAATAAATCTCATAAGTGTTGTGAGCAAGAAGATATCCAACCTTATATCCAGATGATTCCAGATTAGCCTGTTCGGACATATGGCAATATCTTCATGATTCTTATCAAACCAGGATGAACCACGAGCTAAGAAGTTGTATTTGGAACCACTAATCAGTGGAGAATAACCAGGAAGTTGAATAAATCTCATAGGAGTTGTGAGTAAGAAGGTATCCCAATTTCTATCCAGATGATTCCAGATTTGCCAGTTCGGACATATGGCAATATCTTCATGATTCTTATCAAACCAGGATGAACCACGTTCTAAGAAGCTTTATTTGGAACCACTAATCAGTGGAGAATAACCAGGAAGGTTAACAAATCTCATAAGTGTTGTGAGCAAGAAGATATCCCACCTTCTATCCAGATGATTCCAGATTTGCCAGTTCGGACATATGCCATTATCTTCATGATTCTGATCAAACCAGGATGAACCACGATCTAAGAAGCTTTATTTGGAACCACTAATCAGTTGAGAATAACCAGATAGTTGTATAAATCTCATAGGAGTTGTGAGTTAGAAGATATCCCACTTTCTATCCAGATGATTCCAGATTAGCATGTTCGGACATATGGCAATATCTTCATGATTCTTATCAAACCAGGATGAACCACGATCTAAGAAGCTTTATTTGGAACCACTAATCAGTATAGAATAACCAGGAAGTTGAATAAATCTCATAAGTGTTGTGAGCAAGAAGATATCCCACCTTCTATCTAGATGATTCCAGATTAGCCTGTTCGGACATATGCCATTATCTTCATGATTCTTATCAAACCAGGATGAACCACGATCTAAGAAGCTTTATTTGGAACCACTAATCAGTGGAGAATAACCAGGAAGTTGAATAAATCTCATAGGAGTTGTGATTAAGAAGATATCCCACCTTCTATCCAGATGATTCTAGATTAGCCTCTTCGGACGCATGGCAATATCTTCATGAGTCTTATCAAACCAGGATGAACCAATTTATAAGAAGCTTGATTGGGAACCACTAATCAGTGGAGAATAACCAGGAAGTTGAATAAATCTCATAGGAGTTGTGAGTAAGAAGATATCCCACTTTCTATCCAGATGATTCCAGATTAGCATGTTCGGACATATGGCAATATCTTCATGATTCTTATCAAACCAGGATGAACCACGATCTAAGAAGCTTTAATTGGAAGCACTAATCAGTGGAAGATCTAAGAAGCTTTATTTGGAACCACTAATCAGTGGAGAATAACCAGGAAGTTGAATAAATCTCATAAGTGTTGTGAGCAAAAAGATATCCAACCTTCTATCCAGATGATTCCAGATTAGCCTGTTCGGACATATGCCATTATCTTCATGATTCTTATCAAACCAGGATGAACCAATATGTAAGAAGCTTGATTGAGAACCACTATTCAGTGGAGAATAACCAGGAAGTTGAATAAATCTCGTAGGAGTTGTGAGTAAGAAGATATCCCACTTTCTATCCAGATGATTCCAGATTAGCCTGTTCGGACATATGCCATTATCTTAATGATTCTTATCAAACTAGGATGAACCACGATCTAAGAAGCTTTATTTGGAACCACTATTCAGTGGAGAATAACCAGGAAGTTAAATAAATCTCATAGGATTTGTGAGGAAGAAGATATCCCACTTTCTATCCAGATGATTCCAGATTAGCCTGTTCGGACATATGGCAATATCTTCATGATTCTTATCAAACCAGGATGAACCACGATCTAAGAAGCTGTATTTGGAACCACTAATCAGTGGAGAATAACCAGGAAGTTGAATAAATCTCATAAGTGTTGTGAGCAAGAAGATATCCAACCTTATATCCAGATGATTCCAGATTAGCCTGTTCGGACATATGGCAATATCTTCATGATTCTTATCAAACCAGGATGAACCACGATCTAAGAAAGCTTTATTTGGAACCACTATTTATTGGAGAATAACCAGGAAGTTGAATAAATCTCATAGGAGTTGTGAGTAAGAAGATATCCCACTTTCTATCCAGATGATTCCAGATTAGCATGTTCAGACATATGGCAATATCGTTATGATTCTTATCAAACCAGGACGAACCACGATCTAAGAAGCTTTATTTGGAAGCACTAATCAGTGGAGAATAACCAGGATGTCGAAAAAATCTCATAAGTGTTGTGAGCAAGAAGATATCCCACCTTCTATCCAGATGATTCCAGATTAGCCTGTTCGGACATATGGCAATATCTTCATGATTCTTATCAAACCAGGATGAACCACGATCTAAGAAGCTGTATTTGGAACCACTAATCAGTGGAGAATAACCAGGAAGTTGAATAAATCTCATAAGTGTTGTGAGCAAGAAGATATCCAACCTTATATCCAGATGATTCCAGATTAGCCTGTTCGGACATATGGCAATATCTTCATGATTCTTATCAAACCAGGATGAACCACGAGCTAAGAAGCTGTATTTGGAACCACTAATCAGTGGAGAATAACCAGGAAGTTGAATAAATCTCATAGGAGTTGTGAGTAAGAAGGTATCCCACTTTCTATCCAGATGATTCCAGATTTGCCAGTTCGGACATATGGCAATATCTTCATGATTCTTATCAAACCAGGATGAACCACGTTCTAAGAAGCTTTATTTGGAACCACTAATCAGTGGAGAATAACCAGGAAGGTTAACAAATCTCATAAGTGTTGTGAGCAAGAAGATATCCCACCTTCTATCCAGATGATTCCAGATTTGCCAGTTCGGACATATGCCATTATCTTCATGATTCTGATCAAACCAGGATGAACCACGATCTAAGAAGCTTTATTTGGAACCACTAATCAGTGGAGAATAACCAGATAGTTGTATAAATCTCATAGGAGTTGTGAGTTAGAAGATATCCCACTTTCTATCCAGATGATTCCAGATTAGCATGTTCGGACATATGGCAATATCTTCATGATTCTTATCAAACCAGGATGAACCACGATCTAAGAAGCTTTATTTGGAACCACTAATCAGTATAGAATAACCAGGAAGTTGAATAAATCTCATAAGTGTTGTGAGCAAGAAGATATCCCACCTTCTATCCAGATGATTCCAGATTAGCCTGTTCGGACATATGCCATTATCTTCATGATTCTTATCAAACCAGGATGAACCACGATCTAAGAAGCTTTATTTGGAAACACTAATCAGTGGAGAATAACCAGGAAGTTGAATAAATCTCATAGGAGTTGTGATTAAGAAGATATCCCACCTTCTATCCAGATGATTCTAGATTAGCCTCTTCGGACGCATGGCAATATCTTCATGAGTCTTATCAAACCAGGATGAACCAATTTATAAGAAGCTTGATTGGGAACCACTAATCAGTGGAGAATAACCAGGAAGTTGAATAAATCTCATAGGAGTTGTGAGTAAGAAGATATCCCACTTTCTATCCAGATGATTCCAGATTAGCCTGTTCGGACCTATGGCAATATCTTCATGATTCTTATCAAACCAGGATGAACCACAATCTAAGAAGCTTTATTTGGAACCACTAATCAGTGAAGAATAACCAGGAAGTTGAATAAATCTCATAAGTGTTGTGAGCAAGAAGATATCCCACCTTCTATCCAGATGATTCCAGATTAGCCTGTTCGGACATATGCCATTATCTTCATGATTCTTATCAAACCAGGATGAACTACGATCTATAAAGCTTTATTTGGAACCACTAATCAGTGGAGAATAACCAGGAAGTTGAATAAATCTCATAGAAGTTGTGAGTAAGAAGATATCCCACTTTCTATCCAGATGATTCCAGATTAGCCTGTTCGGACATATGGCAATAGCTTCATGATTCTTATCAAAACAGGATGAACCACGATCTAAGAAGCTTTATTTGGAACCACTAATCAGTGGAGAATAACCAGGAAGTTGAATAAATCTCATAACTGTTGTGAGTAAAAAGATATCCCACTTTCTATCCAGATGATTCCAGATTAGCCTGTTCGGACATATGGCAATATCTTCATGATTCTTATCAAACCAGGATGAACCACGATCTAAGAAGCTTTATTTGGAACCACTAATCAGTGGAGAATAACCAGGAAGTTGAATAAATCTCATAAGTGTTGTGAACAAAAAGATATCCCACCTTCTATCCAGATGATTCCAGATTAGCCTGTTCGGATATATGCCATTATCTTCATGATTCTTATCAAACCAGGATGAACCAATATGTAAGAAGCTTGATTGGGAACCACTAATCAGTGGAGAATAACCAGGAAGTTAAATAAATCTCATAGGAGTTGTGAGTAAGAAGATATCCCACTTTCTATCCAGATGATTCCAGATTAGCCTGTTCGGACATATGCCATTATCTTCATGATTCTTATCAAACCAGGATGAACCACGATCTAAGAAGCTTTATTTGGAACCACTATTCAGTGGAAAATAACCAGGAAGTTAAATAAATCTCATAGGAGTTGTGAGGAAGAAGATATCCCACTTTCTATCCAGATGATTCCAGATTAGCTTGTTCAGACATATGGCAATATCGTCATGATTCTTATTAAACCAGGATGAACCACGATCTAAGAAGCTTTATTTGGAAGCACTAATCAGTGGAAGATCTAAGAAGCTTTATTTGGAACCACAAATCAGTGGAGAATAACCAGGAAGTTGAATAAATCTCATAAGTGTTGTGAGCAAAAAGATATCCAACCTTCTATCCAGATGATTCCAGATTAGCATGTTCGGACATATTCCATTATCTTCATGATTCTTATCAAACCAGGATGAAACAATATGTAACAAGCTTGATTGGGAACCACTATTCAGTGGAGAATAACCAGGAAGTAGAATAAATCTCATAGGAGTTGTGAGTAAGAACATATCCCACTTTATATCCAGATGATTCCAGATTAGCATGTTCGGACATATGCCATTATCTTCATGATTCTTATCAAGCCAGGATGAACCACGATCTAAGAAGCTTTATTTGGAACCACTAATCAGTGGAGAATAACCAGGAAGTTGTATAAATCTCATAGAAGTTGTGAGTTAGAAGATATCCCACTTTCTATCCAGATGATTCCAGATTAGCATGTTCGGACATATGGCAATATCTTCATGATTCTTATCAAACCAGGATGAACCACGATCTAAGAAGCTTTATTTGGAACCACTAATCAGTAGAGAATAACCAGGAAGTTGAATAAATCTCAAAAGTGTTGTGAGCAAGAAGATATCCCACCTTCTATCCAGATGATTCCAGATTAGCCTGTTCGGACATATGCCATTATCTTCATGATTCTTATCAAACCAGGATGAACCACGATCTAAGAAGCTTTATTTAGAACCACTAATCAGTGGAGAATAACCAGGAAGTTGAATAAATCTCATAGGAGTTGTGAGTAAGAAGATATCCCACTTTCTATCCAGATGATTCCAGATTAGCATGTTCGGACATATGGCAATATCTTCATGATTCTTATCAAACCAGGATGAACCACGATCTAAGAAGCTTTATTTGGAACCACTAATCAGTAGAGAATAAAAAGGAAGTTGAATAAATCTCATAAGTGTTGTGAGCAAGAAGATATCCCACCTTCTATCCAGATGATTCCAGATTAGCCTGTTCGGACATATGCCATTATCTTCATGATTCTTATCAAACCAGGATGAACCACGATCTAAGAAGCTTTATTTGGAACCACTAATCAGTGGAGAATAACCAGGAAGTTGAATAAATCTCATAGGAGTTATGATTAAGAAGATATCCCACCTTCTATCCAGATGATTCCAGATTAGCCTGTTCGGACGCATGGCAATATCTTCATGAGTCTTATCAAACCAGGATGAACCAATTTATAAGAAGCTTGATTGGGAACCACTAATCAGTGGAGAATAACCAGGAAGTTGAATAAATCTCATAGGAGTTGTGAGTAAGAAGATATCCCACTTTCTATCCAGATGATTCCAGATTAGCCTTTTCGGACCTATGGCAATATCTTCATGATTCTTATCAAACCAGGATGAACCACAATCTAAGAAGCTTTATTTGGAACCACTAATCAGTGGAGAATAACCAGGAAGTTGAATAAATCTCATAAGTGTTGTAAGCAAGAAGATATCCCACCTTCTATCCAGATGATTCCAGATTAGACTATTCGGACATATGCCATTATCTTCATGATTCTTATCAAACCAGGATGAACTACGATCTATAAAGCTTTATTTGGAACCACTAATCAGTGGAGAATAACCAGGAAGTTGAATAAATCTCATAGAAGTTGTGAGTAAGAAGATATCCCACTTTCTATCCAGATGATTCCAGATTAGCCTGTTCGGACATATGGCAATAGCTTCATGATTCTTATCAAACCAGGATGAACCACGATCTAAGAAGCTTTATTTGGAACCACTAATCAGTGGAGAATAACCAGGAAGTTGAATAAATCTCATAACTGTTGTGAGTAAAAAGATATCTCACTTTCTATCAAGATGATTCCAGATTAGCCTGTTCGGACATATGGCAATATCTTCATGATTCTTATCAAACCAGGAAGAACCACGATCTAAGAAGCTTTATTTGGAACCACTAATCAGTGGAGAATAACCAGGAAGTTGAATAAATCTCATAAGTGTTGTGAACAAAAAGATATCCCACCTTCTATCCAGATGATTCCAGATTAACCTGTTCGGACATATGCCATTATCTTCATGATTCTTATCAAACCAGGATGAACCAATATGTAAGAAGCTTGATTGGGAACCAGTAATCAGTGGAGAATAACCAGGAAGTTAAATAAATCTCATAGGAGTTGTGAGTAAGAAGATATCTCACTTTCTATCCAGATGATTCGAGATTAGCCTGTTCGGACATATGCCATTATCTTCATGATTCTTATCAAACCAGGATGAACCACGATCTAAGAAGCTTTATTTGGAAGCACTAATCAGTGGAAGATCTAAGAAGCTTTATTTGGAACCACTAATCAGTGGAGAATAACCAGGAAGTTGAATAAATCTCATAAGTGTTGTGAGCAAAAAGATATCCAACCTTCTATCCAGATGATTCCAGATTAGCATGTTCGGACATATGCCATAATCTTCATGATTCTTATCAAACCAGGATGAACCACGATCTAAGAAGCTTTATTTGGAACCACTAATCAGTGGAGAATAACCAGGAAGTTGAATAAATCTCATAGGAGTTGTGAGTAAGAAGATATCCCACTTTCTATCCAGATGATTCCAGATTAGCCTGTTCGGACATATGGCAATATCTTCATGATTCTTATCAAACCAGGATGAACCAATATATAAGAAGCTTGATTGGGAACCACTAATCAGTGGAGAATAACCAGGAAGTTGTATAAATCTCATAGAAGTTGTGAGTAAGAAGATATCCCACTTTCTATCCAGATGATTCCAGATTAGCATGTTCGGACATATGGCAATATCTTCATGATTCTTATTAAACCAGGATGAACCACGATCTAAGAAGCTTTATTTGGAACCAATAATCAGTGGATAATAACCAGGAAGTTGAATAAATCTCATAAGTGTTGTGAGCAAGAAGATATCCCACCTTCTATCCAGATGATTCCAGATTAGCCAGTTCGGACATATGCCATTATCTTCATGATTCTTATCAAACCAGGATGAACCACGATCTAAGAAGCTTTATTTGGAACCACTAATCAGTGGAGAATAACCAGGAAGTTGTATAAATCTCATAGGAGTTGTGAGTAAGAAGATATCCCACTTTCTATCCAGATGATTCCAGATTAGCATGTTCGGACATATGGCAATATCTTCATGATTCTTATCAAACCAGGATGAACCACGATCTAAGAAGCTTTATTTGGAACCAATAATCAGTGGAGAATAACCAGGAAGTTGAATAAATCTCATAAGTGTTGTGAGCAAGAAGATATCCCACCTTCTATCTAGATGATTCCAGATTAGCCTGTTCGGACATATGCCATTATCTTCATGATTCTTATCAAACCAGGATGAACCTCGATCAAAGAAGCTTTATTTGGAACCACTAATCAGTGGAGAATAACCAAGAAGTTGAATAAATCTCATATGAGTTGTGATTAAGAAGATATCCCACTTTCTATCTAGATGATTCCAGATTAGCCTATTCGGACGTATGGCAATATCTTCATGAGTCTTATCAAACCAGGATGAACCAATTTATAAGAAGCTTGATTGGGAACCACTAATCAGTGGAGAATAACCAGGAAGTTGAATAAATCTCATAGGAGTTGTGAGTAAGAAGATATCCCACTTTCTATCCAGATGATTCCATATTAGTCTGTTCGGACATATGACAATATCTTCATGATTCTTATCAAACCAGGATGAACCACGATATAAGAAGCTTTATTTGGAACCACTAATCAGTGGAGAATAACCAGGAAGTTGAATAAATCTCATAAGTGTTGTGAGCAAGAAGATATCCCACCTTCTATCAAGATGATTCCAGATTAGCCTGTTCGGACATATGCCATTATCTTCATGATTCTTATCAAACCAGGATGAACCACGATCTAAGAAGCTTTATTTGGAACCACTAATCAGTGGAGAATAACCAGGAAGTTGAATAAATCTCATAAGTGTTGTGAGCAAGAAGATATCCCATCTTTTATCCAGATGATTCCAGATTAGCCAGTTCGGACATATGCCATTATCTTCATGATTCTTATCAACCCAGGATGAACCACGATCTAATAAGCTTTATTTGGAACCACTAATCAGTGGAGAATAACCAGGAAGTTGGATAAATCTCATAGGAGTTGTGAGTAAGAAGATATCCCACTTTCTATCCAGATGATTCCAGAGTAGCCTGTTCGGACATATGGCAATATCTTCATGATTCTTATCAAACCAGGATGAACCACGATCTAAGAAGCTTTATTTGGAACCACTAATCAGTGGAGAATAACCAGGAAGTTGAATAAATCTCATAGGAGTTGTGAGTAAGAAGATATCCCACTTACTTTCTAGATGATTCCAGATTAGCATGTTCGGACATATGCCATTATCTTCATGATTCTTATCAAACCAGGATGAACCACGATCGAAGAAGCTCTATTTGGAACCACTAATCAGTGGAGAATAACCATGAAGTTGAATAGATCCATAGGTGTTGTGAGCAAGAAGATATCTCACCTTCTATCCAGATGATTCCAAATTAGCATGTTCGGACATATGGCAATATCTTCATGATTCTTATCAAACCAGGATGTACCACGATCTAAGAAGCTTTATTTGGAACCAAAAATCAGTGGAGAATAACCAGGAAGTTGAATAAATCTCATAGGAGTTGTGAGTAAGAAGATATCCCACTTTCTATCCAGATGATTCCAGATTAGCCTGTTTGGACATATGGCAATATCTTCATGATTCTTATCAAACCAGGATGAACCACGATCTAAGAAGCTTTATTTGGAACCACTAATCAGTGGAGAATAACCAGGAAGTTGAATAAATCTCATAAGTGTTGTGAGCAAGAAGATATCCCATCTTCTATCCATATGATTCCAGATTAGCCAGTTCGGACATATGCCATTATCTTCATGATTCTTATCAAACCAGGATGAACCACGATCTAATAAGCTTTATTTGGAACCACTAATCAGTGGAGAATAACCAGGAAGTTGAATAAATCTCATAGGAGTTGTGAGTAAGAAGATATCCCACTTTCTATCCAGATGATTCCAGAGTAGCATGTTCGGACATATGGCAATATCTTCATGATTCTTATCAAACCAGGATGAACCACGATCTAAGAAGCTTTATTTGGAACCACTAATCAGTGGAGAATAACCAGGAAGTTGAATAAATCTCATAAGTGTTGTGAGAAAGAAGTTCTCGCACCTTCTATCCAGATGATTCCAGATTAGCCTGTTCGGACATATGCCATTATCTTCATGATTCTTATCAAACCAGGATGAACCACGATCTAATAAGCTTTATTTGGAACCACTAATCAGTGGAGAATAACCAGGAAGTTGAATAAATCTCATAGAAGTTGTGAGTAAGAAGATATCCCACTTTCTATCAAGATGATTCCAGATTTGCCAGTTCGGACATATGCCATAATCTTCATGATTCTTATCAAACCAGGATGAACCACGATCTAAGAAGCTTTATTTGGAACCACTAATCAGTGGACAATAACCAGGAAGTTGAATAAATCTCATAGGAGTTGTGAGTAAGAAGATATCCCACTTACTTTCTAGATGATTCCAGATTAGCATGTTCGGACATATGCCATTATCTTCATGATTCTTATCAAACCAGGATGAACCACGATCGAAGAAGCTCTATTTGGAACCACTAATCAGTGGAGAATAACCATGAAGTTGAATAGATCCATAGGTGTTGTGAGCAAGAAGATATCTCACCTTCTATCCAGATGATTCCAAATTAGCATGTTCGGACATATGGCAATATCTTCATGATTCTTATCAAACCAGGATGTACCACGATCTAAGAAGCTTTATTTGGAACCAAAAATAAGTGGAGAATAACCAGGAAGTTGAATAAATCCCATCGGAGTTGTGAGTAAGAAGATATCCCACTTTCTATCCAGATGAGTCCAGATTTGCCAGTTCGGACATATGGCAATATCTTCATGATTCTTATCAAACCAGGATGAACCACGTTCTAAGAATCTTTATTTGGAACCACTAATCAGTGGAGAATAACCAGGAAGTTGAATAAATCTCATAACTGTTGTGAGCAAGAAGATATCCCACCTTCTATCCAGATGATTCCAGATTTGCCAGTTCGGACATATGCCATAATCTTCATGATTCTTATCAAACCAGGATGAACCACGATCTAAGAAGCTTTATTTGGAACCACTAATCAGTGGAGAATAACCAGGAAGTTGTATAAATCTCATAGGAGCTGTGAGTAAGAAGATATCCCACTTTCTATCCAGATGATTCCAGATTAGCATGTTCGGACATATGGCAATATCTTCATGATTCTTATCAAACCAGGATGAACCACGATCTAAGAAGCTTTATTTGGAACCAATAATCAGTGGAGAATAACCAGGAAGTTGAATAAATCTCATAAGTGTTGTGAGCAAGAAGATATCCCACCTTCTATCCAGATGATTCCAGATTAGCCTGTTCGGACATATGCCATTATCTTCATGATTCTTATCAAACCAGGATGAACCTCGATCAAAGAAGCTTTATTTGGAACCACTAATCAGTGGAGAATAACCAAGAAGTTGAATAAATATCATAGGAGTTGTTATTAAGAAGATATCCCACTTTCTATCCAGATGATTCCAGATTAGCCTATTCGGACGTATGGCAATATCTTCATGAGTCTTATCAAACCAGGATGAACCAATTTATAAGAAGCTTGATTGGGAACCACTAATCAGTGGAGAATAACCAGGAAGTTGAATAAATCTCATAGGAGTTGTGAGTAAGAAGATATCCCACTTTCTATCCAGATGATTCCATATTAGCCTGTTCGGACATATGACAATATCTTCATGATTCTTATCAAACCAGGATGAACCACGATATAAGAAGCTTTATTTGGAACCACTAATCAGTGGAGAATAACCAGTAAGTTGAATAAATCTCATAAGTGTTGTGAGCAAGAAGATATCCCACCTTCTATCCAGATGATTCCAGATTAGCCTGTTCGGACATATGCCATTATCTTCATGATTCTTATCAAACCAGGATGAACCACGATCTAAGAAGCTTTATTTGGAACCACTAATCAGTGGAGAATAACTAGAAAGTTGAATAAATCTCATAGGAGTTGTGAGTAAGAAGATATCCCACTTTCTATCCAGATGATTCCAGATTAGCCTGTTTGGACATATGGCAATATCTTCATGATTCTTATCAAACCAGGATGAACCACGATCTAAGAAGCTTTATTTGGAACCACTAATCAGTGGAGAATAACCAGGAAGTTGAATAAATCTCATAAGTGTTGTGAGCAAGAAGATATCCCATCTTCTATCTAGATGATTCCAGATTAGCCAGTTCGGACATATGCCATTATCTTCATGATTCTTATCAAACCAGGATGAACCACGATCTAAGAATCTTTATTTGGAACCACTAATCAGTGGAGAATAACCAGAAAGTTGAATAAATCTCATAGGACTTGTGAGTAAGAAGATATCCCACTTTCTATCCAGATGATTCCAGATTAGCCTGTTCGGACATATGGCAATATCTTCATGATTCTTATCAAACCAGGATGAACCACGATCTAAGAAGCTTTATTTGGAACCACTAATCAGTGGAGAATAACCAGGAAATTGAATAAATCTCATAAGTGTTGTGAGCAAGAAGATATCGCACCTTCTATCCAGATGATTCCAGATTAGCATGTTCGGACATATGGCAATATCTTCATGATTCTTATCAAACCAGGATGAACCACGATCTAAGAAGCTTTATTTGGAACCAATAATCAGTGGAGAATAACCAGGAAGTTGAATAAATCTCATAAGTGTTGTGAGCAAGAAGATATCCCACCTTCTATCCAGATGATTCCAGATTAGCCTGTTCGGACATATGCCATTATCTTCATGATTCTTATCAAACCAGGATGAACCTCGATCAAAGAAGCTTTATTTGGAACCACTAATCAGTGGAGAATAACCAAGAAGTTGAATAAATCTCATAGGAGTTGTTATTAAGAAGATATCCCACTTTCTATCCAGATGATTCCAGATTAGCCTATTCGGACGTATGGCAATATCTTCATGAGTCTTATCAAACCAGGATGAACCAATTTATAAGAAGCTTGATTGGGAACCACTAATCAGTGGAGAATAACCAGGAAGTTGAATAAATCTCATAGGAGTTGTGAGTAAGAAGATATCCCACTTTCTATCCAGATGATTCCATATTAGCCTGTTCGGACATATGACAATATCTTCATGATTCTTATCAAACCAGGATGAACCACGATATAAGAAGCTTTATTTGGAACCACTAATCAGTGGAGAATAACCAGGAAGTTGAATAAATCTCATAAGTGTTGTGAGCAAGAAGATATCCCACCTTCTATCCAGATGATTCCAGATTAGCCTGTTCGGACATATGCCATTATCTTCATGATTCTTATCAAACCAGGATTAACCACTATCTAAGAAGCTTTATTTGGAACCACTAATCAGTGGAGAATAACTAGGAAGTTAAATAAATCTCATAGGAGTTGTGAGTAAGAAGATATCCCACTTTCTATCCAGATGATTCCAGATTAGCCTGTTTGGACATATGGCAATATCTTCATGATTCTTATCAAACCAGGATGAACCACGATCTAAGAAGCTTTATTTGGAACCACTAATCAGTGGAGAATAACCAGGAAGTTGAATAAATCTCATAAGTGTTGTGAGCAAGAAGATATCCCATCTTCTATCTAGATGATTCCAGATTAGCCAGTTCGGACATATGCCATTATCTTCATGATTCTTATCAAACCAGGATGAACCACGATCTAAGAATCTTTATTTGGAACCACTAATCAGTGGAGAATAACCAGAAAGTTGAATAAATCTCATAGGACTTGTGAGTAAGAAGATATCCCACTTTCTATCCAGATGATTCCAGATTAGCCTGTTCGGACATATGGCAATATCTTCATGATTCTTATCAAACCAGGATGAACCACGATCTAAGAAGCTTTATTTGGAACCACTAATCAGTGGAGAATAACCAGGAAATTGAATAAATCTCATAAGTGTTGTGAGCAAGAAGATATCGCACCTTCTATCCAGATGATTCCAGATTAGCATGTTCGGACATATGGCAATATCTTCATGATTCTTATCAAACCAGGATGAACCACGATCTAAGAAGCTTTATTTGGAACCAATAATCAGTGGAGAATAACCAGGAAGTTGAATAAATCTCATAAGTGTTGTGAGCAAGAAGATATCCCACCTTCTATCCAGATGATTCCAGATTAGCCTGTTCGGACATATGCCATTATCTTCATGATTCTTATCAAACCAGGATGAACCTCGATCAAAGAAGCTTTATTTGGAACCACTAATCAGTGGAGAATAACCAAGAAGTTGAATAAATCTCATAGGAGTTGTTATTAAGAAGATATCCCACTTTCTATCCAGATGATTCCAGATTAGCCTATTCGGACGTATGGCAATATCTTCATGAGTCTTATCAAACCAGGATGAACCAATTTATAAGAAGCTTGATTGGGAACCACTAATCAGTGGAGAATAACCAGGAAGTTGAATAAATCTCATAGGAGTTGTGAGTAAGAAGATATCCCACTTTCTATCCAGATGATTCCATATTAGCCTGTTCGGACATATGACAATATCTTCATGATTCTTATCAAACCAGGATGAACCACGATATAAGAAGCTTTATTTGGAACCACTAATCAGTGGAGAATAACCAGGAAGTTGAATAAATCTCATAAGTGTTGTGAGCAAGAAGATATCCCACCTTCTATCCAGATGATTCCAGATTAGCCTGTTCGGACATATGCCATTATCTTCATGATTCTTATCAAACCAGGATTAACCACTATCTAAGAAGCTTTATTTGGAACCACTAATCAGTGGAGAATAACTAGGAAGTTAAATAAATCTCATAGGAGTTGTGAGTAAGAAGATATCCCACTTTCTATCCAGATGATTCCAGATTAGCCTGTTTGGACATATGGCAATATCTTCATGATTCTTATCAAACCAGGATGAACCACGATCTAAGAAGCTTTATTTGGAACCACTAATCAGTGGAGAATAACCAGGAAGTTGAATAAATCTCATAAGTGTTGTGAGCAAGAAGATATCCCATCTTCTATCTAGATGATTCCAGATTAGCCAGTTCGGACATATGCCATTATCTTCATGATTCTTATCAAACCAGGATGAACCACGATCTAAGAATCTTTATTTGGAACCACTAATCAGTGGAGAATAACCAGGAAGTTGAATAAATCTCATAGGAGTTGTGAGTAAGAATATATCCCACTTTCTATCCAGATGATTCCAGATTAGCCTGTTCGGACATATGGCAATATCTTCATGATTCTTATCAAACCAGGATGAACCACGATCTAAGAAGCTTTATTTGGAACCACTAATCAGTGGAGAATAACCAGGAAGTTGAATAAATCTCATAAGTGTTGTGAGAAAGAAGATATCGCACCTTCTATCCAAATGATTCCAGATTAGCATGTTCGGACATATGCCATTATCTTCATGATTCTTATCAAACCAGGATGAACCACGATCTAAGAAGCTTTATTTGGAACCACTAATCAGTGGAGAATAACCAGGAAGTTGAATAAATCTCATAGGAGTTATGAGTAAGAAGATATCCCACTTACTTTCTAGATGATTCCAGATTAGCCTGTTCGAACATATGGCAATATCTTCATGATTCTTATCAAACCAGGATGAACTACGATCTAAGAAGCTTTATTTGGAACCACTAATCAGTGGAGAATAACCAGGAAGTTGAATAAATCTCATAAGTGTTGTGAGCAAGAAGATATCCCACCTTCTATCCAGATGATTACAGATTAGCATGTTCGGACATATGCCATTATCTTCATGATTCTTATCAAACCAGGATAAACCACGATCTAAGAAGCTTTATTTGGAACCACTAATCAGTGGAGAATAACCAGGAAGTTGACTAAATCTCATAGGAGTTGTGATTAAGAAGATATCCCACTTTCTATCCAGATTAGCCTGTTCAGACATATGGCAATATCTTCATGATTCTTATCAAACCAGGATGAACCAATATATAAGAAGCTTGATTGGGAACCACTAATCAGTGGAGAATAACCAGGAAGTTGAATAAATCTCATAGGAGTTGTGAGTTAGAAGATATCCCACTTTCTATACAGATGATTCCAGATTAGCATGTTCGGACATATACCATTATCTTCATGATTCTTATCAAACCAGGATGAACCACGATCTAAGAAGCTTTATTTGGAACCACTAATCAGTGGAGAATAACCATGAAGTTGAATAGATCTCATAGGTGTTGTGAGCAAGAAGATATCCCACCTTCTATCCAGATGATTCCAAATTTGCTAGTTCGGACATATGCCATTATCTTCATGATTCTTATCAAACCAGGATGAACCACGATCTAAGAAGCTTTATTTGGAACCACTAATCAGTGGAGAATAACCAGGAAGTTGAATAAATCTCATAGGAGTTGTGAGTAAGAAGATATCCCACTTACTTTCTAGATGATTCCAGATTAGCATGTTCGTACATATGCCATTATCTTCATGATTCTTATCAAACCAGGATGAACCACGATCGAAGAAGCTCTATTTGGAACCACTAATCAGTGGAGAATAACCAGGAAGTTGAATAGATCCATAGGTGTTGTGAGCAAGAAGATATCTCACCTTCTATCCAGATGATTCCAAATTAGCATGTTCGGACATATGGCAATATCTTCATGATTCTTATCAAACCAGGATGTACCACGATCTAAGAAGCTTTATTTGGAACCAAAAATCAGTGGAGAATAACCAGGAAGTTGAATAAATCTCATAGGAGTTGTGAGTAAGAAGATATCCCACTTTCTATCCAGATGATTCCATATTAGCCTGTTCGGACATATGACAATATCTTCATGATTCTTATCAAACCAGGATGAACCACGATATAAGAAGCTTTATTTGGAACCACTAATCAGTGGAGAATAACCAGGAAGTTGAATAAATCTCATAAGTGTTGTGAGCAAGAAGATATCCCACCTTCTATCCAGATGATTCCAGATTAGCCTGTTCGGACATATGCCATTATCTTCAAGATTCTTATCAAACCAGGATGAACCACGATCTAAGAAGCTTTATTTGGAACCACTAATCAGTGGAGAATAACTAGGAAGTTGAATAAATCTCATAGGAGTTGTGAGTAAGAAGATATCCCACTTTCTATCCAGATGATTCCAGATTAGCCTGTTTGGACATATGGCAATATCTTCATGATTCTTATCAAACCAGGATGAACCACGATCTAAGAAGCTTTATTTGGAACCACTAATCAGTGGAGAATAACCAGGAAGTTGAATAAATCTCATAAGTGTTGTGAGCAAGAAGATATCCCATCTTCTATCTAGATGATTCCAGATTAGCCAGTTCGGACATATGCCATTATCTTCATGATTCTTATCAAACCAGGATGAACCACGATCTAAGAATCTTTATTTGGAACCACTAATCAGTGGAGAATAACCAGGAAGTTGAATAAATCTCATAGGAGTTGTGAGTAAGAAGATATCCCACTTTCTATCCAGATGATTCCAGATTAGCCTGTTCGGACATATGGCAATATCTTCATGATTCTTATCAAACCAGGATGAACCACGATCTAAGAAGCTTTATTTGGAACCACTAATCAGTGGAGAATAACCAGGAAGTTGAATAAATCTCATAAGTGTTGTGAGCAAGAAGATATCGCACCTTCTATCCAGATGATTCCAGATTAGCATGTTCGGACATATGCCATTATCTTCATGATTCTTATCAAACCAGGATGAACCACGATCTAAGAAGCTTTATTTGGAACCACTAATCAGTGGAGAATAACCAGGAAGTTGAATAAATCTCATAGGAGTTATGAGTAAGAAGATATCCCACTTACTTTCTAGATGATTCCAGATTAGCCTGTTCGAACATATGGCAATATCTTCATGATTCTTATCAAACCAGGATGAACCACGATCTAAGAAGCTTTATTTGGAACCACTAATCAGTGGAGAATAACCAGGAAGTTGAATAAA
This sequence comes from Raphanus raphanistrum x Raphanus sativus, assembly GCA_019705995.1. Taxonomy (NCBI): domain Eukaryota; kingdom Viridiplantae; phylum Streptophyta; class Magnoliopsida; order Brassicales; family Brassicaceae; genus Raphanus; species Raphanus raphanistrum x Raphanus sativus. The sequence goes on from CM034043.1 coordinate 23,721,309, forward strand.
TCTCATAAGTGTTGTGAGCAAGAAGATATCTCACCTTCTATCCAGATGATTACAGATTAGCATGTTCGGACATATGCCATTATCTTCATGATTCTTATCAAACCAGGATAAACCACGATCTAAGAAGCTTTATTTGGAACCACTAATCAGTGGAGAATAACCAGGAAGTTGACTAAATCTCATAGGAGTTGTGATTAAGAAGATATCCCACTTTCTATCCAGATTAGCCTGTTCAGACATATGGCAATATCTTCATGATTCTTATCAAACCAGGATGAACCAATATATAAGAAGCTTGATTGGGAACCACTAATCAGTGGAGAATAACCAGGAAGTTGAATAAATCTCATAGGAGTTGTGAGTTAGAAGATATCCCACTTTCTATCCAGATGATTCCAGATTAGCATGTTCGGACATATACCATTATCTTCATGATTCTTATCAAACCAGGATGAACCACGATCTAAGAAGCTTTATTTGGAACCACTAATCAGTGGAGAATAACCATGAAGTTGAATAGATCTCATAGGTGTTGTGAGCAAGAAGATATCCCACCTTCTATCCAGATGATTCCAAATTTGCTAGTTCGGACATATGCCATTATCTTCATGATTCTTATCAAACCAGGATGAACCACGATCGAAGAAGCTCTATTTGGAACCACTAATCAGTGGAGAATAACCAGGAAGTTGAATAGATCCATAGGTGTTGTGAGCAAGAAGATATCTCACCTTCTATCCAGATGATTCCAAATTAGCATGTTCGGACATATGGCAATATCTTCATGATTCTTATCAAACCAGGATGTACCACGATCTAAGAAGCTTTATTTGGAACCAAAAATCAGTGGAGAATAACCAGGAAGTTGAATAAATCTCATAGGAGTTGTGAGTAAGAAGATATCCCACTTTCTATCCAGATGATTCCATATTAGCCTGTTCGGACATATGACAATATCTTCATGATTCTTATCAAACCAGGATGAACCACGATATAAGAAGCTTTATTTAGAACCACTAATCAGTGGAGAATAACCAGGAAGTTGAATAAATCTCATAAGTGTTGTGAGCAAGAAGATATCCCACCTTCTATCCAGATGATTCCAGATTAGCCTGTTCGGACATATGCCATTATCTTCAAGATTCTTATCAAACCAGGATGAACCACGATCTAAGAAGCTTTATTTGGAACCACTAATCAGTGGAGAATAACTAGGAAGTTGAATAAATCTCATAGGAGTTGTGAGTAAGAAGATATCCCACTTTCTATCCAGATGATTCCAGATTAGCCTGTTTGGACATATGGCAATATCTTCATGATTCTTATCAAACCAGGATGAACCACGATCTAAGAAGCTTTATTTGGAACCACTAATCAGTGGAGAATAACCAGGAAGTTGAATAAATCTCATAAGTGTTGTGAGCAAGAAGATATCCCATCTTCTATCTAGATGATTCCAGATTAGCTAGTTCGGACATATGCCATTATCTTCATGATTCTTATCAAACCAGGATGAACCACGATCTAAGAATCTTTATTTGGAACCACTAATCAGTGGAGAATAACCAGGAAGTTGAATAAATCTCATAGGAGTTGTGAGTAAGAAGATATCCCACTTTCTATCCAGATGATTCCAGATTAGCCTGTTCGGACATATGGCAATATCTTCATGATTCTTATCAAACCAGGATGAACCACGATCTAAGAAGCTTTATTTGGAACCACTAATCAGTGGAGAATAACCAGGAAGTTGAATAAATCTCATAAGTGTTGTGAGCAAGAAGATATCGCACCTTCTATCCAGATGATTCCAGATTAGCATGTTCGGACATATGCCATTATCTTCATGATTCTTATCAAACCAGGATGAACCACGATCTAAGAAGCTTTATTTGGAACCACTAATCAGTGGAGAATAACCAGGAAGTTGAATAAATCTCATAGGAGTTATGAGTAAGAAGATATCCCACTTACTTTCTAGATGATTCCAGATTAGCCTATTCGAACATATGGCAATATCTTCATGATTCTTATCAAACCAGGATGAACCACGATCTAAGAAGCTTTATTTGGAACCACTAATCAGTGGAGAATAACCAGGAAGTTGAATAAATCTCATAAGTGTTGTGAGCAAGAAGATATCTCACCTTCTATCCAGATGATTACAGATTAGCATGTTCGGACATATGCCATTATCTTCATGATTCTTATCAAACCAGGATAAACCACGATCTAAGAAGCTTTATTTGGAACCACTAATCAGTGGAGAATAACCAGGAAGTTGACTAAATCTCATAGGAGTTGTGATTAAGAAGATATCCCACTTTCTATCCAGATTAGCCTGTTCAGACATATGGCAATATCTTCATGATTCTTATCAAACCAGGATGAACCAATATATAAGAAGCTTGATTGGGAACCACTAATCAGTGGAGAATAACCAGGAAGTTGAATAAATCTCATAGGAGTTGTGAGTTAGAAGATATCCCACTTTCTATCCAGATGATTCCAGATTAGCATGTTCGGACATATACCATTATCTTCATGATTCTTATCAAACCAGGATGAACCACGATCTAAGAAGCTTTATTTGGAACCACTAATCAGTGGAGAATAACCATGAAGTTGAATAGATCTCATAGGTGTTGTGAGCAAGAAGATATCCCACCTTCTATCCAGATGATTCCAAATTTGCTAGTTCGGACATATGCCATTATCTTCATGATTCTTATCAAACCAGGATGAACCACGATCTAAGAAGCTTTATTTGGAACCACTAATCAGTGGAGAATAACCAGGAAGTTGAATAAATCTCATAGGAGTTGTGAGTAAGAAGATATCCCACTTACTTTCTAGATGATTCCAGATTAGCATGTTCGTACATATGCCATTATCTTCATGATTCTTATCAAACCAGGATGAACCACGATCGAAGAAGCTCTATTTGGAACCACTAATCAGTGGAGAATAACCAGGAAGTTGAATAGATCCATAGGTTTTGTGAGCAAGAAGATATCTCACCTTCTATCCAGATGATTCCAAATTAGCCTGTTCAAACATATGGCAATATCTTCATGATTCTTATCAAACCAGGATGTACCACGATCTAAGAAGCTTTATTTGGAACCAAAAATCAGTGGAGAATAACCAGGAAGTTGAATAAATCTCATAGGAGTTGTGAGTAAGAAGATATCCCACTTTCTATCCAGATGAGTCCAGATTTGCCAGTTCGGACATATGGCAATATCTTCATGATTCTTATCAAACCAGGATGAACCACGTTCTAAGAATCTTTATTTGGAACCACTAATCAGTGGAGAATAACCAGGAAGTTGAATAAATCTCATAACTGTTGTGAGCAAGAAGATATCCCACCTTCTATCCAGATGATTCCAGATTTGCCAGTTCGGACATATGCCATAATCTTCATGATTCTTATCAAACCAGGATGAACCATGATCTAAGAAGCTTTATTTGGAACCACTAATCAGTGGAGAATAACCAGGAAGTTGTATAAATCTCATAGGAGTTGTGAGTAAGAAGATATCCCACTTTCTATCCAGATGATTCCAGATTAGCATGTTCGGACATATGGAAATATCTTCATGATTCTTATCAAACCAGGATGAACCACGATCTAAGAAGCTTTATTTGGAACCAATAATCAGTGGAGAATAACCAGGAAGTTGAATAAATCTCATAAGTGTTGTGAGCAAGAAGATATCCCACCTTCTATCCAGATGATTCCAGATTAGCCTGTTCGGACATATGCCATTATCTTCATGATTCTTATCAAACCAGGATGAACCTCGATCAAAGAAGCTTTATTTGGAACCACTAATCAGTGGAGAATAACCAAGAAGTTGAATAAATCTCATAGGAGTTGTGATTAAGAAGATATCCCACTTTCTATCCAGATGATTCCAGATTAGCCTATTCGGACGTATGGCAATATCTTCATGAGTCTTATCAAACCAGGATGAACCAATTTATAAGAAGCTTGATTGGGAACCACTAATCAGTGGAGAATAACCAGGAAGTTGAATAAATCTCATAGGAGTTGTGAGTAAGAAGATATCCCACTTTCTATCCAGATGATTCCATATTAGCATGTTCGGACATATGACAATATCTTCATGATTCTTATCAAACCAGGATGAACCACGATATAAGAAGGTTTATTTGGAACCACTAATCAGTGGAGAATAACCAGGAAGTTGAATAAATATCATAAGTGTTGTGAGCAAGAAGATATCCCACCTTCTATCCAGATGATTCCAGATTAGCCTGTTCGGACATATGCCATTATCTTCATGATTCTTATCAAACCAGGATGAACCACGATCTAAGAAGATTTATTTGGAACCACTAATCAGTGGAGAATAACTAGGAAGTTGAATAAATCCCATAGGAGTTGTGAGTAAGAAGATATCCCACTTTCTATCCACACTACAAGAAATATGAGTATTGGTAGCAGTTCACAGTAGCACGAATTCACGAATTGCTACCAAAAACCCAAAAAATAAAATCACAACTCTACCATAGCATTAAATTTGCGCTAAGAAAGAATTTCATTAAACAGAAACGGAAAAATCAGTTTCGTAGCTAAAATATCATTTTGGAGGCAAAACACTTAGCAAAATTTTATTTTTCCGCCACTTAAACAAAATTCTTATTTTCTATTTGTAAAGAAAAAAAAGACATTCATCCCTCTTCTCTATCAATGGAAACTCCAAACCCGAGTTACTATTACCTCAATCCCACCCATGGTATCTCAATCTGAACCATGACTGCTCAAGCCGCGACACCACCTGGTCCTCTGCTCGTTCCACGCCGTGATTACTCTGAGTTGTCCCATCTTCTCCTTCCCCGTGGCTGACTTCATCCCCTCGACGATTCACGCCGTCGTCATCTCAACCGTCGCAATTCTCAGCTAAAGGTAATGCTCATCTCGATCTCCAATCGTCATCTGCTATCCCTCTGCCGTCATCGTTGGGCTCCAGATCCTCTCCAATGGTGGATTTTTACGTATTTGCAAGACGGGTCCCTCAACTTCTGCTTGTGTTTTCTGATCTTTGTTTCCATAGCAGCCCGAGTTTGAAGATGGTTTTAACGATGAGTTTAAGCAAATATTTGAGAATTATAACTTCAGGGAACTTGATTCCTTTGAGGTAAGACTCTTTTGAATCTTGAAACTGGAAAGTTCTTGTCTTTATAGCTAAAAAGTCAATCTGTTTTGGTAAGCTTGTTGTGTGTGTGCGTTTTGTTCTTACATTATGTCTTATTGTATATGAATCACATTGTATGGTATCATTGTGAGATTTAGTTCAACATGGTTTCTTTGTCTTTGATTGTTCTACTTGGTGTTTCCCTTTTTTCAGGGAACAAAGTTATAGATGAATCTTATAGCTTGAATGTTAAGGACATGTCACATAAACCCAGATTTGGGATACTGCTGGTGAAGAAAGGTTTCTTCTCGATCTGTGTTCTTTACTTCTTGGCGGATTCTCGAGAACTGAATTAAAAGTTTAAATCTTTTGCTGTAGATTGGTAGAGAACTCTTGCATTCATGTGTTTGTTGTTCTGTGTGAAGAGCTTAAGCAAGCTTTAGATCTGTATTTGTAGATCTTATAGCCATGAATATGATATAAAGTTTTCATTTTTATTGATTACTTTGACCAATGAATGCTTAATACATTGTTTGTAGACAAAATTATTGTGTTGGAGTCTCTGTTTCGGTTATGGTTCTTGTTATGCTTATGTGATTCAGTAACTACAAGTGTGGCGGAGAAGTAGATACAAGCAAGCTGTTATAAGCTCGAGGCAGAGTTTGATCTTTACTCGTGTTTTATAAAGAACAGAGCTTGCACTCCAATCAAACCACATGACTCGACCAAACAGAAAAAAAGAAAGAAAGAAAGTAAAATTTGAAGAAAAGGAAAGAAGAAGAAAGGAAAAACTTTGATTTATGAAGTGCTCGAGAGGAGAAGAGAAGTTGGTTTCTTGTGTTCTTCTGTGTCAAGCTTTGATCTGAGTTAAGTGAGTTTCGGTTTGGATTAGATGGTGAAGAAAACAGAGTAATATGATGTGCTCGGCGTTAGCCCAGCTGCTAATGAGTCTGAGATTGAGACAAATCTATGGTTATATGTTCTTTTATGGAGTTTGTGTGTTTCATGTACTGATTTTGTATGTTTTGAATCTTTGATGGATATTTTAAACCCAAAATTTAAAATTAAAATTAAACTCAACACTTTATCTTTTTAGTTTTCATCCTTTAATTTATTGAATATAAAAGTATCAATACATACCCTAAAACCTAATTTTTGAATATTTCATCATAAGATGTAAAGATAGACAACAAATAATATGATAAAAAGAAAATCTAATATACTGATAATAAGTTAGAAAAAAAATATTTATTTACCTCAAGATCTAAACCCTAAACATGCCCTAAACTTCAACATCCAACACTTATAACAAAATTTCAAAATGAACATTTGTAAATTTCAAACCTTTTAATTTTATAACTTTATAACTATATAGTATATTGTTTAAATCTTAATTATAAAATTTAACTCCAAAACACTATGTATGTTTTAACCCCTAAACTTAAAACACAATTAAAACTCTAATCTTTTTACACCATATCCTATAATCTTAAAATTAAACTCAAATTTTATCATTTTAATCTTAAGTTATAACTTACAAACATAAACTTTAAATATTCAATTAAATTATATACCCTAAACCATAACTCTAAACATAAACCATATCTCCACTTAATAAAAACTAAAACCTAATTTTTTTAAAAACTTTATACAAGAAAACTTAAACTCAAACTTTAATTAAAAAATCAAATCTTTAATTTAAATTCTAAACCTCAAACACCAAAGCTCAAATCTATACCCTATACCCTAAACCACACACCTCACTAACATATAACATATATCATAAAACATCAAATCTTAAAATTTTAAATAAATTATAATCCATATAAGATAAATATACTACTCCAAACTATATATAACATTTCAAATTACACATTTACAAAATAAAATTAAACCATCAAATAATAAACAACAAAATATAAAATAAAAGAAATATTCTCATTTTATTATTTAAATATTTTAGTCAATCATACAACCAAAAAAAAAAGTAAATACCAAATTTATATTTTTATTTTTAAATTATGATATCAGATTATTTAAGGTTTAGATATTTTTTATAATAGCTATAAGTAAATAGAAAGATAATTTGTATTGTTTTTTTAGAGTCATTGATTGATTTACATCAAAGGTCCAGAATCACTCCTCTACCAATCCTCACACTTTTCTTTTATTGGTCTATTTTGCTTATGGCGTGGATCAGCATTTTTTTGATCCTACACCGTTAGATCAACTTAATCCAACGGACTATATGCTTTTTGCTTTCCTTTTTCCATTTTCTTTTTTTTCTATCTTGTTCCCTAATCTCTGTAACTCCCTTCTCCATTATCGGAAATGTTTCTCCCATCAACACCACCACTCATCCCTTCGATTCGTCGCACTCTTCACCACCACTACGGTCACCGACGTGCTCGTCACCACCACCACCACCACCACCACCACCACCACCGAGGCGCTCGTCACCACCACCACTCCGTTAGGAAACAAAGAGAAGACTCGAGATCTGGAGTCCGTCGACGAATCTCTCAACAGTTCTCCGCCCTTCCCTTACCGGTTTAGTCTCTCCGGTTGTCAAACATCTTCCGGTGAGAAACCGATTGGAATTGCCCGCAAAGTTTGATGTTTTTTTATATTTTGAATTTTATTATTCAAGCTTTTAGTTGGAACACCATCATTTCGTTTTTTTTTTCTTCACACATATTTTACATTTAACTGCTTGATTAATTCTTCCTCCACGCTCATACTTTGAAATGGTTTCTTTTGTAGATTTAAAAAATTATTAATCTTGGATGGGTTTGGATCACAAAGAAGCTGAATCACCACCTGGAACCCTGTGTTTACATGCATTTTCAGATTTAACCCGCTTGTATTCTTATATCTTCTCAAACAATCTATATTCATGGTAAAAGTCCCAACCTTTACTGCTTTCTCTTTCAAAGTTCCACACTTGTGTTTATGCTTTGATTGTAATTTCAGGAAACCTCAAGGCAACAAAGAAGTTCCAAGCGTTGCAGCACCGAGTCCATCAAGTTCTCGCCAACATGTGTGTGTATGTCGGTGATGCAGTGGTCCGCGTGAAGATGCTACCAGGATTAGATCAGCCGGTGTGGTTAGGAGGCAGGCTGTGGTTAGGAGGACAGCAGATGGTGGTAGAGAAAGAGATGGAGACGGAGTATAGGAACACGTCGAGAAGAAAGAGGCAAAGCAGGAAGGAGGCGGCAGTAGAGAGATTAGCTTTAGGGTTAATTATGTTTAGATTTGGTTTAAGGTTAATTAGATTTTGGTTAATGGGTTCTGGTTTAGTTTACTTAATTTTTTTAAATGCTGGTTTAGTTTTGTAAAACTAATTTCATTTGTAAATTATTAGTTTTAATAAATAAAATTCAATTCATTTTAATTTTGGATTAATTTTAATATATATTGTAATTCAATAATTTTAACAATTTAAAATTAAATAACTAAATTAATAATTATAAAATAGAAATGAGATATAATAGCATTATATCAATGTCGTTATAAAATATTTTGCAGCAATATAAAATTGAGATGAAAAAATAAATCATAGCACAAATAAAGTGATGTAAAATATTAATTAATAGCACACGGATAAATGCTATTATATTTCTATTTTTTTCTAGCACACGAGAAACGCTATGATAAGGGGGGGTCTACCATAGCTGCGGCTGTCAGAGCGTTTACAAAAACGCTACGAAAGCCCTATAGAAGCGTTTTTCGGGTGCTATCAATACCGATATTTCTTGTAGTGCCAGATGATTCCAGATTAGCCTGTTTGGACATATGTCAATATCTTCATGATTCTTATCAAACCAGGATGAACCACGATCTAAGAAGCTTTATTTGGAACCACTAATCAGTGGAGAATAACCAGGAAGTTGAATAAATCTCATAAGTGTTGTGAGCAAGAAGATATCCCATCTTCTATCCAGATGATTCCAGATTTGCCAGTTCGAACATATGCCATTATCTTCATGATTCTGATCAAACCAGGATGAACCACGATCTAAGAAGCTTTATTTGGAACCACTAATCAGTGGAGAATAACCAGATAGTTGTATAAATCTCATAGGAGTTGTGAGTTAGAAGATATCCCACTTTCTATCCAGATGATTCCAGATTAGCATGTTCGGACATATGGCAATATCTTCATGATTCTTATCAAACCAGGATGAACCACGATCTAAGAAGCTTTATTTGGAACCACTAATCAGTATAGAATAACGAGGAAGTTGAATAAATCTCATAAGTGTTGTGAGCAAGAAGATATCCCACCTTCTATCCAGATGATTCCAGATTAGCCTGTTCGGACATATGCCATTATCTTCATGATTCTTATCAAACCAGGATGAACCACGATCTAAGAAGCTTTATTTGGAACCACTAATCATTGGAGAATAACCAGGAAGTTGAATAAATCTCATAGGAGTTGTGAGTAAGAAGATATCCCACTTACTTTCTAGATGATTCCAGATTAGCCTGTTCGAACATATGGCAATATCTTCATGATTCTTATCAAACCAGGATGAACCACGATCTAAGAAGCTTTATTTGGAACCACTAATCAGTGGAGAATAACAAGGAAGGTGAATAAATCTCATAAGTGTTGTGACCAATAAGATATCCCACCTTCTATCCAGATGATTACAGATTAGCATGTTCGGACATATGCCATTATCTTCATGATTCTTATCAAACCAGGATAAACCACGATCTAAGAAGCTTTATTTGGAACCACTAATCAGTGGAGAATAACCAGGAAGTTGACTAAATCTCATAGGAGTTGTGATTAAGAAGATATCCCACTTTCTATCCATATTAGCCTGTTCGGACATATGGCAATATCTTCATGATTCTTATCAAACCAGGATGAACCAATATATAAGAAGCTTGATTGGGAACCACTAATCAGTGGAGAATAACCAGGAAGTTGAATAAATCTCATAGGAGTTGTGAGTTAGAAGATATCCCACTTTCTATCCAGATGATTCCAGATTAGCATGTTCGGACATATACCATTATCTTCATGATTCTTATCAAACCAGGATGAACCACGATCTAAGAAGCTTTATTTGGAACTACTAATCAGTGGAGAATAACCATGAAGTTGAATAGATCTCATAGTTGTTGTGAGCAAGAAGATATCCCACCTTCTATCCAGATGATACCAAATTAGCATGTTCGGACATATGGCAATATCTTCATGATTCTTATCAAACCAGGATGAACCACGATCTAAGAAGCTTTATTTGGAACCACTAATCAGTGGAGAATAACCAGGAAGTTGAATAAATCTCATAGGAGTTGTGAGTAAGAAGATATCCCACTTTCTATCCAGATGATTCCAGATTTGCCAGTTCGGACATATGGCAATATCTTCATGATTCTTATCAAACCAGGATGAACCACGTTCTAAGAATCTTTATTTGGAACCACTAAACAGTGGAGAATAACCAGGAAGTTGAATAAATCTCATAAGTGTTGTGAGCAAGAAGATATCCCACCTTCTATTCAGATGATTCCAGATTTGCTAGTTCGGACATATGCCATTATCTTCATGATTCTTATCAAACCAGGATGAACCACGTTCTAAGAAGCTTTATTTGGAACCACTAATCAGTGGAAAATAACCAGGAAGTTGTATAAATCTCATAGGAGTTGTGAGTAAGAAGATATCCCACTTTCTATCCAGATGATTCCAGATTAGCGTGTTCGGACATATAGCAATATCTTCATGATTCTTATCAAACCAGGATGAACCACGATCTAAGAAGCTTTATTTGGAACCACTAATCAGTGGAGAATAACCAGGAAGTTGAATAAATCTCATAAGTGTTGTGAGCAAGAAGATATCCCACCTTCTATCCAGATGATTCCAGATTAGCCTGTTCGGACATATGCCATTATATTCATGATTCTTATCAAACCAGGATGAACCTCGATCAAAGAAGCTTTATTTGGAACCACTAATCAGTGGAGAATAACCAAGAAGTTGAATAAATCTCATAGGAGTTGTTATTAAGAAGATATCCCACTTTCTATCCAGATGATTCCAGATTAGCCTATTCGGACGTATGGCAATATCTTCATGAGTCTTATCAAACCAGGATGAACCAATTTATAAGAAGCTTGATTGGGAACCACTAATCAGTGGAGAATAACCAGGAAGTTGAATAAATCTCATAGGAGTTGTGAGCAAGAAGATATCCAATCTTTTATCCAGATGATTCCAGATTAGCCAGTTCGGACTTATGCCATTATCTTCATGATTCTTATCAAACCAGGATGAACCACGATATAATAAGCTTTATTCGGAACCACTAATCAGTGGAGAATAACCAGGAAGTTGAATAAATCTCATAGGAGTTGTGAGTAAGAAGATATCCCACTTTCTATCCAGATGATTCCAGATTAGCCTGTTCGGACATATGGCAATATCTTCATGATTCTTATCAAACCAGGATGAACCACGATCTAAGAAGCTTTATTTGGAACCACTAATCAGTGGAGAATAACCAGGAAGTTGAATAAATCTCATAAGTGTTGTGAGCAAGAAGATCTCGCACCTTCTATCCAGATGATTCCAGATTAGCATGTTCGGACATATGCCATTATCTTCATGATTCTTATCAAACCAGGATGAACCACGATCTAATAAGCTTTATTTGGAACCACTAATCAGTGGAGAATAACCAGGAAGTTGAATAAATCTCATAGAAGTTGTGAGTAAGAAGATATCCCACTTTCTATCCAGATGATTCCAGATTTGCCAGTTCGGACATATGCCATAATCTTCATGATTCTTATCAAACCAGGATGAACCACGATCTAAGAAGCTTTATTTGGAACCACTAATCAGTGGAGAATAACCAGGAAGTTGAATAAATCTCATAGGAGTTGTGAGTAAGAAGATATCCCACTTACTTTCTAGATGATTCCAGATTAGCATGTTCAGACATATGCCATTATCTTCATGATTCTTATCAAACCAGGATGAACCACGATCGAAGAAGCTCTATTTGGAACCACTAATCAGTGGAGAATAACCATGAAGTTGAATAGATCCATAGGTGTTGTGAGCAAGAAGATATCTCACCTTCTATCCAGATGATTCCAAATTAGCATGTTCGGACATATGGCAATATCTTCATGATTCTTATCAAACCAGGATGTACCACGATCTAAGAAGCTTTATTTGGAACCAAAAATCAGTGGAGAATAACCAGGAAGTTGAATAAATCTCATAGGAGTTGTGAGTAAGAAGATATCCCACTTTCTATCCAGATGAGTCCAGATTTGCCAGTTCGGACATATGGCAATATCTTCATGATTCTTATCAAACCAGGATGAACCACGTTCTAAGAATATTTATTTGGAACCACTAATCAGTGGAGAATAACCAGGAAGTTGAATAAATCTCATAAGTGTTGTAAGCAAGAAGATATCCCACCTTCTATTCAGATGATTCAAGATTTGCTAGTTCGGACATATGCCATTATCTTCATGATTCTTATCAAACCAGGATGAACCACGTTCTAAGAAGCTTTATTTGGAACCACTAATCAGTGGAAAATAACCAGAAAGTTGTATAAATCTCATAGGAGTTGTGAGTAAGAAGATATCCCACTTTCTATCCAGATGATTCCAGATTAGCCTGTTCGGACATATGGCAATATCTTCATGATTCTTATCAAACCAGGATGAACCACGATCTAAGAAGCTTTATTTGGAACCACTAATCAGTGGAGAATAACCAGGAAGTTGAATAAATCTCATAAGTGTTGTGAGCAAGAAGATATCCCACCTTCTATCCAGATGATTCCAGATTAGCATGTCCGGACATATGCCATTATATTCATGATTCTTATCAAACCAGGATGAACCACGATCTAAGAAGCTTTATTTGGAACCACTAATTAGTGGAGAATAACCAGGAAGTTGAATAAATCTCATAGGAGTTGTGAGTAAGAAGATATCCTACTTTCTATCCAGATGATCCCAGATTAGCCTGTTCGAACATATGGCAATATCTTCATGATTCTTATCAAACCAGGATGAACCACGATCTAAGAAGCTTTATTTGGAACCACTAACCAGTGGAGAATAACCAGGAAGTTGAATAAATCTCATAAGTGTTGTGAGCAAGAAGATATCCCACCTTCTATTCAGATGATTCAAGATTTGCTAGTTCGGACATATGCCATTATCTTCATGATTCTTATCAAACCAGGATGAACCACGTTCTAAGAAGCTTTATTTGGAACCACTAATCAGTGGAAAATAACCAGAAAGTTGTATAAATCTCATAGGAGTTGTGAGTAAGAAGATATCCCACTTTCTATCCAGATGATTCCAGATTAGCCTGTTCGGACATATGGCAATATCTTCATGATTCTTATCAAACCAGGATGAACCACGATCTAAGAAGCTTTATTTGGAACCACTAATCAGTGGAGAATAACCAGGAAGTTGAATAAATCTCATAAGTGTTGTGAGCAAGAAGATATCCCACCTTCTATCCAGATGATTCCAGATTAGCCTGTTCGGACATATGCCATTATATTCATGATTCTTATCAAACCAGGATGAACCACAATCTAAGAAGCTTTATTTGGAACCACTAATCAGTGGAGAATAACCAGGAAGTTGAATAAATCTCATAGGAGTTGTGAGTTAGAAGATATCCCACTTTCTATCCAGATGATTCCAGATTAGCATGTTCGGACATATACCATTATCTTCATGATTCTTATCAAACCAGGATGAACCACGATCTAAGAAGCTTTATTTGGAACCACTAATCAGTGGAAAATAACCATGAAGTTGAATAGATCTCATTGGTGTTGTGAGCAAGAAGATATCCCACCTTCTATCCAGATAATTCCAAATTAGCCTGTTCGGACATATGGCAATATCTTCATGATTCTTATCAATCCAGGATGAACCACGATCTAAGAAGCTTTATTTGGAACCACTAATCAGTGGAGAATAACCAGGAAATTGAATAAATCTCATAGGAGTTGTGATTAAGAAGATATCCCACTTTCTATCCAGATGATTCCAGATTAGCCTGTTCGGACGTATGGCAATATCTTCATGATTCTTATCAAACCAGGATGAACCAATATATAAGAATCTTGATTGGGAACCACTAATCAGTGGAGAATAACCAGGAAGTTGAATAAATCTCATAGGAGTTGTGAGTAAGAAGATATCCCACTTTCTATCCAGATGATTCCAGATTAGCATGTTCGGACATATGACAATATCTTCATGATTCTTATCAAACCAGGATGAACCACGATCTAAGAAGCTTTATTTGGAACCACTAATCAGTGGAAAATAACCAGGAAGTTGTATAAATCTCATAGGAGTTGTGAGTAAGAAGATATCCCACTTTCTATCCAGATGATTCCAGATTAGCCTGTTCGGACATATGGCAATATCTTCATGATTCTTATCAAACCAGGATGAACCACGATCTAAGAAGTTTTATTTGGAACCACTAATCAGTGGAGAATAACCAGGAAGTTGAATAAATCTCATAAGTGTTGTGAGCAAGAAGATATCCCACCTTCTATCCAGATGATTCCAGATTAGCCTATTCGGACATATGCCATTATATTCATGATTCTTATCAAACCAGGATGAACCACGATCTAAGAAGCTTTATTTGGAACCACTAATCAGTGGAGAATAACCAGGAAGTTGAATAAATCTCATAGGAGTTGTGAGTAAGAAGATATCCTACTTTCTATCCAGATGATCCCAGATTAGCCTGTTCGAACATATGGCAATATCTTCATGATTCTTATCAAACCAGGATGAACCACGATCTAAGAAGCTTTATTTGGAACCACTAACCAGTGGAGAATAACCAGGAAGTTGAATAAATCTCATAAGTGTTGTGAGCAAGAAGATATCCCACCTTCTATCCATATGATTCCAGATTAGCCTGTTCGGACATATGCCATTATCTTCATGATTCTTATCAAACCAGGATGAACCACGATCTAAGAAGCTTTATTTGGAACCACTAATCAGTGGAGAATAAGTAGGAAGTTGAATAAATCTCATAAGTGTTGTAAGCAAGAAGATATCCCACCTTCTATCCAGATGATTCCAGATTAGCATGTTCGGACATATGCCATTATATTCATGATTCTTATCAAACCAGGATGAACCACGATCTAAGAAGCTTTATTTGGAACCACTAATCAGTGGAGAATAACCAGGAAGTTGAATAAATCTCATAGGAGTTGTGAGTAAGAAGATATCCTACTTTCTATCCAGATGATTCCAGATTAGCCTGTTCGAACATATGGCAATATCTTCATGATTCTTATCAAACAAGGATGAACCACGATCTAAGAAGCTTTATTTGGAACAACTAACCAGTGGAGAATAACCAGGAAGTTGAATAAATCTCATAAGTGTTGTGAGCAAGAAGATATCCCACCTTCTATCCATATGATTCCAGATTAGCCTGTTCGGACATATGCCATTATCTTCATGATTCTTATCAAACCAGGATGAACCACGATCTAAGAAGCTTTATTTGGAACCACTAATCAGTGGAGAATAAGTAGGAAGTTGAATAAATCTCATAAGTGTTGTAAGCAAGAAGATATCCCACCTTCTATCCAGATGATTCCAGATTAGCCTGTTCGGACATATGGCAATATCTTCATGATTCTTATCAAACCAGGATGAACCACGATCTAAGAAGCTTTATTTGGAACCACTAATCAGTGGAGAATAACCAGGAAGTTGAATAAATCTCATAAGTGTTGTGAGCAAGAAGATATCTCACCTTCTATCCAGATGATTCCAGATTAGCCTGTTCGGACATATGCCATTATATTCATGATTTTTATCAAACCAGGATGAACCACGATCTAAGAAGCTTTATTTGGAACCACTAATCAGTGGAGAATAACCAGGAAGTTGAATAAATCTCATAGGAATTGTGAGTAAGAAGATATCCTACTTTCTATCCAGATGATCCCAGATTAGCCTGTTCGAACATATGGCAATATCTTCATGATTCTTATCAAACCAGGATGAACCACGATCTAAGAAACTTTATTTGGAACCACTAACCAGTGCAGAATAACCAGGAAGTTGAATAAATCTCATAGGAGTTGTGAGTAAGAAGATATCCCACTTTCTATCCAGATGATTCCAGATTTGCCAGTTCGGACATATGGCAATATCTTCATGATTCTTATCAAACCAGGATGAACCACGTTCTAAGAATCTTTAATTGGAACCACTAATCAGTGGAAAATAACCAGGAAGTTGAATATATCTCATAACTGTTGTGAGCAAGAAGATATCCCACCTTCTATTCAGATGATTCCAGATTTGCTAGTTCGGACATATGCCATTATCTTCATGATTCTTATCAAACCAGGATGAACCACGATCTAAGAAGCTTTATTTGGAACCACTAATCAGTGGAAAATAACCAGGAAGTTGTATAAATCTCATAGGAGTTGTGAGTAAGAAGATATCCCACTTTCTATCCAGATGATTCCAGATTAGCCTGTTCGGACATATGGCAATATCTTCATGATTCTTATCAAACCAGGATGAACCACGATCTAAGAAGCTTTATTTGGAACCACTAATCAGTGCAGAATAACCAGGAAGTTGAATAAATCTCATAAGTGTTGTGAGCAAGAAGATATCCCACCTTCTATCCAGATGATTCTAGATTAGCCTGTTCGGACATATGCCATTATATTCATGATTCTTATCAAACCAGGATGAACCACGATCTAAGAAGCTTTATTTGGAACCACTAATCAGTGGAGAATAACCAGGAAGTTGAATAAATCTCATAGGAGTTGTGAGTAAGAAGATATCCTACTTTCTATCCAGATGATCCCAGATTAGCCTGTTCGAACATATGGCAATATCTTCAGGATTCTTATCAAACCAGGATGAACCACGATCTAAGAAGCTTTATTTGGAACCACTAACCAGTGGAGAATAACCAGGAAGTTGAATAAATCTCATAGGAGTTGTGAGTAAGAAGATATCCTACTTTCTATCCAGATGATCCCAGATTAGCCTGTTCGAACATATGGCAATATCTTCATGATTCTTATCAAACCAGGATGAACCACGATCTAAGAAGCTTTATTTGGAACCACTAACCAGTGGAGAATAACCAGGAAGTTGAATAAATCTCATAAGTGTTGTGAGCAAGAAGATATCCCACCTTCTATTCAGATGATTCAAGATTTGCTAGTTCGGACATATGCCATTATCTTCATGATTCTTATCAAACCAGGATGAACCACGTTCTAAGAAGCTTTATTTGGAACCACTAATCAGTGGAAAATAACCAGAAAGTTGTATAAATCTCATAGGAGTTGTGAGTAAGAACATATCCCACTTTCTATCCAGATGATTCCAGATTAGCCTGTTCGGACATATGGCAATATCTTCATGATTCTTATCAAACCAGGATGAACCACGATCTAAGAAGCTTTATTTGGAACCACTAACCAGTGGAGAATAACCAGGAAGTTGAATAAATCTCATAAGTGTTGTGAGCAAGAAGATATCCCACCTTCTATCCATATGATTCCAGATTAGCCTGTTCGGACATATGCCATTATCTTCATGATTCTTATCAAACCAGGATGAACCACGATCTAAGAAGCTTTATTTGGAACCACTAATCAGTGGAGAATAAGTAGGAAGTTGAATAAATCTAATAAGTGTTGTAAGCAAGAAGATATCCCACCTTCTATCCAGATGATTCCAGATTAGCCTGTTCGGACATATGCCATTATCTTCATGATTCTTATCAAACCAGGATGAACCACGATCTAAGAAGCTTTACTTGGAACCACTAATCAGTGGAGAATAACCAGGAAATTGAATAAATCTCATAGGAGTTGTGATTAAGAAGATATCCCACTTTCTATCCAGATGATTCCAGATTAGCCTGTTCGGACGTATGGCAATATCTTCATGATTCTTATCAAACCAGGATGAACCAATATATAAGAATCTTGATTGGGAACCACTAATCAGTGGAGAATAACCAGGAAGTTGAATAAATCTCATAGGAGTTGTGAGTAAGAAGATATCCCACTTTCTATCCAGATGATTCCAGATTAGCATGTACGGACATATGACAATATCTTCATGATTCTTATCAAACCAGGATGAACCACGATCTAAGAAGCTTTATTTGGAATCACTAATCAGTGGAGAATAACTAGGAAGTTGAATAAATCTCATAAGTGTTGTGAGAAAGAAGATATCCCACCTTCTATCCAGATGATTCCAGATTAGCCTGTTCGGACATATGCCATTATCTTCATGATTCTTATCAAACCAGGATGAACCACGATCTAAGAAGCTTTATTTGGAACCACTAATCAGTGGAGAATAACCAGGAAGTTGAATAAATCTCATAGGAGATGTGAGTATGAAGATATCCCAGTTTCTATCCAGATGATTCCAGATTAGCCTGTTCGTACATATGGCAATATCTTCATGATTCTTATCAAACCAGGATGAACCACGATCTAAGAAGCTTTATTTGGAACCACTAATCAGTGGAGAATAACCAGGAAGTTAAATAAATCTCATAAGTGTTGTGAGCAAGAAGATATCCCACCTTCAATCCAGATGATTCCCGATTAGCCTGTTCGGACATATGCCATTATCTTCATGATTCTTATCAAACCAGGATGAACCACGATCTAAGAAGCTTTATTTGGAACCACTAATCAGTGGAGAATAAGTAGGAAGTTGAATAAATCTCATAATTGTTGTAAGCAAGAAGATATCCCACCTTCTATCCAGATGATTCCAGATTAGCCTGTTCGGACATATGCCATTATCTTCATGATTCTTATCAAACCAGGATGAACCACGATCTAAGAAGCTTTACTTGGAACCACTAATCAGTGGAGAATAACCAGGAAATTGAATAAATCTCATAGGAGTTGTGATTAAGAAGATATCCCACTTTCTATCCAGATGATTCCAGATTAGCCTGTTCGGACGTATGGCAATATCTTCATGATTCTTATCAAACCAGGATGAACCAATATATAAGAATCTTGATTGGGAACCACTAATCAGTGGAGAATAACCAGGAAGTTGAATAAATCTCATAGGAGTTGTGAGTAAGAAGATATCCCACTTTCTATCCAGATGATTCCAGATTAGCATGTTCGGACATATGACAATATCTTCATGATTCTTATCAAACCAGGATGAACAACGATCTAAGAAGCTTTATTTGGAATCACTAATCAGTGGAGAATAACTAGGAAGTTGAATAAATCTCATAAGTGTTGTGAGAAAGAAGATATCCCACCTTCTATCCAGATGATTCCAGATTAGCCTGTTCGGACATATGCCATTATCTTCATGATTCTTATCAAACCAGGATGAACCACGATCTAAGAAGCTTTATTTGGAACCACTAATCAGTGGAGAATAACCAGGAAGTTGAATAAATCTCATAGGAGATGTGAGTATGAAGATATCCCAGTTTCTATCCAGATGATTCCAGATTAGCCTGTTCGTACATATGGCAATATCTTCATGATTCTTATCAAACCAGGATGAACCACGATCTAAGAAGCTTTATTTGGAACCACTAATCAGTGGAGAATAACCAGGAAGTTGAATAAATCTCATAAGTGTTGTGAGCAAGAAGATATCCCACCTTCAATCTAGATGATTCCCGATTAGCCTGTTCGGACATATGCCATTATCTTCATGATTCTTATCAAACCAGGATGAACCAGGATCTAAGAAGCTTTATTTGGAACCACTAATCAGTGGAGAATAACCAGGAAGTTGAATAAATCTCATAGGAGATGTGAGTATGAAGATATCCCAGTTTCTATCCAGATGATTCCAGATTAGCCTGTTCGTACATATGGCAATATCTTCATGATTCTTATCAAACCAGGATGAACCACGATCTAAGAAGCTTTATTTGGAACCACTAATCAGTGGAGAATAACCAGGAAGTTAAATAAATCTCATAAGTGTTGTGAGCAAGAAGATATCCCACCTTCAATCCAGATGATTCCCGATTAGCCTGTTCGGACATATGCCATTATCTTCATGATTCTTATCAAACCAGGATGAACCACGATCTAAGAAGCTTTATTTGGAACCACTAATCAGTGGAGAATAAGTAGGAAGTTGAATAAATCTCATAATTGTTGTAAGCAAGAAGATATCCCACCTTCTATCCAGATGATTCCAGATTAGCCTGTTCGGACATATGCCATTATCTTCATGATTCTTATCAAACCAGGATGAACCACGATCTAAGAAGCTTTACTTGGAACCACTAATCAGTGGAGAATAACCAGGAAATTGAATAAATCTCATAGGAGTTGTGATTAAGAAGATATCCCACTTTCTATCCAGATGATTCCAGATTAGCCTGTTCGGACGTATGGCAATATCTTCATGATTCTTATCAAACCAGGATGAACCAATATATAAGAATCTTGATTGGGAACCACTAATCAGTGGAGAATAACCAGGAAGTTGAATAAATCTCATAGGAGTTGTGAGTAAGAAGATATCTTACTTTCTATCCAGATGATTCCAGATTAGCATGTTCGGACATATGACAATATCTTCATGATTCTTATCAAACCAGGATGAACAACGATCTAAGAAGCTTTATTTGGAATCACTAATCAGTGGAGAATAACTAGGAAGTTGAATAAATCTCATAAGTGTTGTGAGAAAGAAGATATCCCACCTTCTATCCAGATGATTCCAGATTAGCCTGTTCGGACATATGCCATTATCTTCATGATTCTTATCAAACCAGGATGAACCACGATCTAAGAAGCTTTATTTGGAACCACTAATCAGTGGAGAATAACCAGGAAGTTGAATAAATCTCATAGGAGATGTGAGTATGAAGATATCCCAGTTTCTATCCAGATGATTCCAGATTAGCCTGTTCGTACATATGGCAATATCTTCATGATTCTTATCAAACCAGGATGAACCACGATCTAAGAAGCTTTATTTGGAACCACTAATCAGTGGAGAATAACCAGGAAGTTGAATAAATCTCATAAGTGTTGTGAGCAAGAAGATATCCCACCTTCAATCTAGATGATTCCCGATTAGCCTGTTCGGACATATGCCATTATCTTCATGATTCTTATCAAACCAGGATGAACCACGATCTAAGAAGCTTTATTTGGAACCAATAATCAGTGGAGAATAACCAGGAATTTGAATAAATCTCATAAGTGTTGTGAGCAAGAAGATATCCCACCTTCTATCAAGATGATTCCAGATTAGCCTGTTCAGACATATGCCATTATCTTCATGATTCTTTTCAAACCAGGATGAACCACGATCTAAGAAGCTTTATTTGGAACCACTAATCAGTGGAGAATAACCATGAAGTTGAGTAAATCTCATAAGTGTTGTGAGCAAGAAGATATCCCACCTTCTATCCAGATGATTCCAGATTAGCATGTTCGGACATATGCCATTATCTTCATGTTTCTTATCAAACCAGGATGAACCACGATCTAAGAAGCTTTATTTGGAACCACTAATCAGTGGAGAATAACCAGGAAGTTGAATAAATCTCATAAGTGTTTTGAGCAAGAAGATATCCCACCTTCTATCCAGATGATTCCAGATTAGCCTGTTCGGACATATGCCTTATCTTCATGTTTCTTACCAAATCAGGATGAACCACGATCTAAGAAGCTTTATTTGGAACCACTAATCAGTGGAGAATAACCAGGAAGTTGAATAAATCTCATAAGTGTTTTGAGCAAGAAGATATCCCACCTTCTATCCAGATGATTCCAGATTAGCCTGTTCGGACATATGCCATTATCTTCATGATTCTTATCAAACCAGGATGAACCACGATCAAAGAAGCTTTATTTGGAACCACTAATCAGTGGAGAATAACCAGGAAGTTGAATAAATCTCATAGGAGTTGTGATTAAGAAGATATCCCACTTTCTATCCAGATGATTCCAGATTAGCCTGTTCGGACGTATAGCAATATCTTCATGATTCTTATCAAACAAGGATGAACCAATATATAAGAAGCTTGATTGGGAACCACTAATCAGTGGAGAATAGCCAGGAAGTTGAATAAATCTCATAGTAATTGTGAGTAAGAAGATATCCCACTTTCTATCCAGATGATTCCAGATTAGCCTGTTCGGACATATGACAATATCTTCATGATTCTTATCAAACCAGGATGAACCAGGATCTAAGAAGCTTTATTTGGAACCACTAATCAGTGGAGAATAACCAGGAAGTTGAATAAATCTCATAGGAATTGTGAGTAAGAAGATATCCCACTTTCTATCCAGATGATTCCAGATTAGCCTGTTCGGACGTATGGCAATATCTTCATGATTCTTATCAAACCAGGATGAACCAATATATAAGAATCTTGATTGGGAACCACTAATCAGTGGAGAATAACCAGGAAGTTGAATAAATCTCATAGGAGTTGTGAGTAAGAAGATATCCCACTTTCTATCCAGATGATTCCAGATTAGCATGTTCGGACATATGACAATATCTTCATGATTCTTATCAAACCAGGATGAACCACGATCTAAGAAGCTTTATTTGGAATCAATAATCAGTGGAGAATAACCAGGAAGTTGAATAAATCTCATAGGAGTTGTGAGTTAGAAGATATCCCACTTTCTATCCAGATGATTCCAGATTAGCATGTTCGGACATATACCATTATCTTCATGATTCTTATCAAACCAGGATGAACCACGATCTAAGAAGCTTTATTTGGAACCACTAATCAGTGGAGAATAACCATGAAGTTGAATAGATCTCATTGGTGTTGTGAGCAAGAAGATATCCCACCTTCTATCCAGATAATTCCAAATTAGCCTGTTCGGACATATGGCAATATCTTCATGATTCTTATCAAACCAGGATGAACCACGATCTAAGAAGCTTTATTTGGAACCACTAATCAGTGGAGAATAACCAGGAAGTTGAATAAATCTCATAGGAGTTGTGAGCAAGAAGATATCCCACTTTCTATCCAGATGATTCCAGATTTGCCAGTTCGGACATATGGCAATATCTTCATGATTCTTATCAAACCAGGATGAACCACGATCTAAGAATCTTTATTTGGAACCACTAATCAGTGTAGAATAACCAAGAAGTTGAATAAATCTCATAGGAGTTGTAAGTAAGAAGATATCTCACTTTCTATCCAGATGATTCCAGATTAGCCTGTTCGGACATATGACAATATCTTCATGATTCTTATCAAACCAGGATGAACCACTATCTAAGAAGATTTATTTGGAACCACTAATCAGTGGAGAATAAACAGGAAGATGAATAAATCTCATAAGTGTTGTGAGCAAGAAGATATCCCACCTTCTATCAAGATGATTCCAGATTAGCCTGTTCGGACATATGCCATTATCTTCATGATTCTTATCAAACCAGGATGAACCACGATCTAAGAAGCTTTATTTGGAACCACTAATCAGTGGAGAATAACCAGGAAGTTGAATAAATCTCATAGGAGATGTGAGTATGAAGATATCCCAGTTTCTATCCAGATGATTCCAGATTAGCCTGTTCGTACATATGGCAATATCTTCATGATTCTTATCAAACCAGGATGAACCACGATCTAAGAAGCTTTATTTGGAACCACTAATCAGTGGAGAATAACCAGGAAGTTGAATAAATCTCATAAGTGTTGTGAGCAAGAAGATATCCCACCTTCAATCTAGATGATTCCCGATTAGCCTGTTCGGACATATGCCATTATCTTCATGATTCTTATCAAACCAGGATGAACCACGATCTAAGAAGCTTTATTTGGAACCAATAATCAGTGGAGAATAACCAGGAATTTGAATAAATCTCATAAGTGTTGTGAGCAAGAAGATATCCCACCTTCTATCAAGATGATTCCAGATTAGCCTGTTCAGACATATGCCATTATCTTCATGATTCTTTTCAAACCAGGATGAACCACGATCTAAGAAGCTTTATTTGGAACCACTAATCAGTGGAGAATAACCAGGAAGTTGAATAAATCTCATAAGTGTTGTGAGCAAGAAGATATCCCACCTTCAATCTAGATGATTCCCGATTAGCCTGTTTGGACATATGCCATTATCTTCATGATTCTTATCAAACCAGGATGAACCACGATCTAAGAAGCTTTATTTGGAACCAATAATCAGTGGAGAATAACCAGGAATTTGAATAAATCTCATAAGTGTTGTGAGCAAGAAGATATCCCACCTTCTATCAAGATGATTCCAGATTAGCCTGTTCAGACATATGCCATTATCTTCATGATTCTTTTCAAACCAGGATGAACCACGATCTAAGAAGCTTTATTTGGAACCACTAATCAGTGGAGAATAACCATGAAGTTGAGTAAATCTCATAAGTGTTGTGAGCAAGAAGATATCCCACCTTCTATCCAGATGATTCCAGATTAGCATGTTCGGACATATGCCATTATCTTCATGTTTCTTATCAAACCAGGATGAACCACGATCTAAGAAGCTTTATTTGGAACCACTAATCAGTGGAGAATAACCAGGAAGTTGAATAAATCTCATAAGTGTTTTGAGCAAGAAGATATCCCACCTTCTATCCAGATGATTCCAGATTAGCCTGTTCGGACATATGCCATTATCTTCATGTTTCTTACCAAATCAGGATGAACCACGATCTAAGAAGCTTTATTTGGAACCACTAATCAGTGGAGAATAACCAGGAAGTTGAATAAATCTCATAAGTGTTTTGAGCAAGAAGATATCCCACCTTCTATCCAGATGATTCCAGATTAGCCTGTTCGGACATATGCCATTATCTTCATGATTCTTATCAAACCAGGATGAACCACGATCAAAGAAGCTTTATTTGGAACCACTAATCAGTGGAGAATAACCAGGAAGTTGAATAAATCTCATAAGTGTTGTGAGCAAGAAGATATCCCACCTTCTATCAAGATGATTCCAGATTAGCCTGTTCGGACATATGCCATTATCTTCATGATTCTTATCAAACCAGGATGAACCACGATCTAAGAAGCTTTATTTGGAACCACTAATCAGTGGAGAATAACCAGGAAGTTGAATAAATCTCATAGGAGATGTGAGTATGAAGATATCCCAGTTTCTATCCAGATGATTCCAGATTAGCCTGTTCGTACATATGGCAATATCTTCATGATTCTTATCAAACCAGGATGAACCACGATCTAAGAAGCTTTATTTGGAACCACTAATCAGTGGAGAATAACCAGGAAGTTGAATAAATCTCATAAGTGTTGTGAGCAAGAAGATATCCCACCTTCAATCTAGATGATTCCCGATTAGCCTGTTCGGACATATGCCATTATCTTCATGATTCTTATCAAACCAGGATGAACCACGATCTAAGAAGCTCTATTTGGAACCAATAATCAGTGGAGAATAACCAGGAATTTGAATAAATCTCATAAGTGTTGTGAGCAAGAAGATATCCCACCTTCTATCAAGATGATTCCAGATTAGCCTGTTCAGACATATGCCATTATCTTCATGATTCTTTTCAAACCAGGATGAACCACGATCTAAGAAGCTTTATTTGGAACCACTAATCAGTGGAGAATAACCATGAAGTTGAGTAAATCTCATAAGTGTTGTGAGCAAGAAGATATCCCACCTTCTATCCAGATGATTCCAGATTAGCATGTTCGGACATATGCCATTATCTTCATGTTTCTTATCAAACCAGGATGAACCACGATCTAAGAAGCTTTATTTGGAACCACTAATCAGTGGAGAATAACCAGGAAGTTGAATAAATCTCATAAGTGTTTTGAGCAAGAAGATATCCCACCTTCTATCCAGATGATTCCAGATTAGCCTGTTCGGACATATGCCATTATCTTCATGTTTCTTACCAAATCAGGATGAACCACGATCTAAGAAGCTTTATTTGGAACCACTAATCAGTGGAGAATAACCAGGAAGTTGAATAAATCTCATAAGTGTTTTGAGCAAGAAGATATCCCACCTTCTATCCAGATGATTCCAGATTAGCCTGTTCGGACATATGCCATTATCTTCATGATTCTTATCAAACCAGGATGAACCACGATCAAAGAAGCTTTATTTGGAACCACTAATCAGTGGAGAATAACCAGGAAGTTGAATAAATCTCATAGGAGTTGTGATTAAGAAGATATCCCACTTTCTATCCAGATGATTCCAGATTAGCCTGTTCGGACGTATGGCAATATCTTCATGATTCTTATCAAACAAGGATGAACCAATATATAAGAAGCTTGATTGGGAACCACTAATCAGTGGAGAATATCCAGGAAGTTGAATAAATCTCATAGTAATTGTGAGTAAGAAGATATCCCACTTTCTATCCAGATGATTCCAGATTAGCCTGTTCGGACATATGGCAATATCTTCATGATTCTTATCAAACCAGGATGAACCACGATCTAAGAAGCTTTATTTGGAACCACTAATCAGTGGAGAATAACCAGGAAGTTGAATAAATCTCATAAGTGTTGTGAGCAAGAAGATATCCCACCTTCAATCTAGATGATTCCCGATTAGCCTGTTCGGACATATGCCATTATCTTCATGATTCTTATCAAACCAGGATGAACCACGATCTAAGAAGCTTTATTTGGAACCAATAATCAGTGGAGAATAACCAGGAATTTGAATAAATCTCATAAGTGTTGTGAGCAAGAAGATATCCCACCTTCTATCAAGATGATTCCAGATTAGCCTGTTCAGACATATGCCATTATCTTCATGATTCTTTTCAAACCAGGATGAACCACGATCTAAGAAGCTTTATTTGGAACCACTAATCAGTGGAGAATAACCATGAAGTTGAGTAAATCTCATAAGTGTTGTGAGCAAGAAGATATCCCACCTTCTATCCAGATGATTCCAGATTAGCATGTTCGGACATATGCCATTATCTTCATGTTTCTTATCAAACCAGGATGAACCACGATCTAAGAAGCTTTATTTGGAACCACTAATCAGTGGAGAATAACCAGGAAGTTGAATAAATCTCATAAGTGTTTTGAGCAAGAAGATATCCCACCTTCTATCCAGATGATTCCAGATTAGCCTGTTCGGACATATGCCATTATCTTCATGATTCTTATCAAACCAGGATGAACCACGATCAAAGAAGCTTTATTTGGAACCACTAATCAGTGGAGAATAACCAGGAAGTTGAATAAATCTCATAGGAGTTGTGATTAAGAAGATATCCCACTTTCTATCCAGATGATTCCAGATTAGCCTGTTCGGACGTATGGCAATATCTTCATGATTCTTATCAAACCAGGATGAACCAATATATAAGAAGCTTGATTGGGAACCACTAATCAGTGTAGAATAACCAAGAAGTTGAATAAATCTCATAGGAGTTGTGAGTAAGAAGATATCTCACTTTCTATCCAGATGATTCCAGATTAGCCTGTTCGGACATATGACAATATCTTCATGATTCTTATCAAACCAGGATGAACCACGATCTAAGAAGCTTTATTTGGAACCACTAATCAGTGGAGAATAACCAGGAAGTTGAATAAATCTCATAGGAATTGTGAGTAAGAAGATATCCCACTTTCTATCCAGATGATTCCAGATTAGCCTGTTCGGACGTATGGCAATATCTTCATGATTCTTATCAAACCAGGATGAACCAATATATAAGAAGCTTGATTGGGAACCACTAATCAGTGTAGAATAACCAAGAAGTTGAATAAATCTCATAGGAGTTGTGAGTAAGAAGATATCTCACTTTCTATCCAGATGATTCCAGATTAGCCTGTTCGGACATATGACAATATCTTCATGATTCTTATCAAACCAGGATGAACCACGATCTAAGAAGCTTTACTTGGAACCACTAATCAGTGGAGAATAACCAGGAAATTGAATAAATCTCATAGGAGTTGTGATTAAGAAGATATCCCACTTTCTATCCAGATGATTCCAGATTAGCCTGTTCGGACGTATGGCAATATCTTCATGATTCTTATCAAACCAGGATGAACCAATATATAAGAATCTTGATTGGGAACCACTAATCAGTGGAGAATAACCAGGAAGTTGAATAAATCTCATAGGAGTTGTGAGTAAGAAGATA
Source organism: Raphanus raphanistrum x Raphanus sativus (assembly GCA_019705995.1). Taxonomy (NCBI): domain Eukaryota; kingdom Viridiplantae; phylum Streptophyta; class Magnoliopsida; order Brassicales; family Brassicaceae; genus Raphanus; species Raphanus raphanistrum x Raphanus sativus. Next base: position 23,749,685 of record CM034043.1, read on the forward strand.
TCCCACTTTCTATCCAGATGATTCCAGATTAGCATGTTCGGACATATGACAATATCTTCATGATTCTTATCAAACCAGGATGAACAACGATCTAAGAAGCTTTATTTGGAATCACTAATCAGTGGAGAATAACTAGGAAGTTGAATAAATCTCATAAGTGTTGTGAGAAAGAAGATATCCCACCTTCTATCCAGATGATTCCAGATTAGCCTGTTCGGACATATGCCATTATCTTCATGATTCTTATCAAACCAGGATGAACCACGATCTAAGAAGCTTTATTTGGAACCACTAATCAGTGGAGAATAACCAGGAAGTTGAATAAATCTCATAGGAGATGTGAGTATGAAGATATCCCAGTTTCTATCCAGATGATTCCAGATTAGCCTGTTCGTACATATGGCAATATCTTCATGATTCTTATCAAACCAGGATGAACCACGATCTAAGAAGCTTTATTTGGAACCACTAATCAGTGGAGAATAACCAGGAAGTTGAATAAATCTCATAAGTGTTGTGAGCAAGAAGATATCCCACCTTCAATCTAGATGATTCCCGATTAGCCTGTTCGGACATATGCCATTATCTTCATGATTCTTATCAAACAAGGATGAACCACGATCTAAGAAGCTTTATTTGGAACCAATAATCAGTGGAGAATAACCAGGAATTTGAATAAATCTCATAAGTGTTGTGAGCAAGAAGATATCCCACCTTCTATCAAGATGATTCCAGATTAGCCTGTTCAGACATATGCCATTATCTTCATGATTCTTTTCAAACCAGGATGAACCACGATCTAAGAAGCTTTTTTTTGGAACCACTAATCAGTGGAGAATAACCAGGATGTTGAATAAATCTCATAAGTGTTTTGAGCAAGAAGATATCCCACCTTCTATCCAGATGATTCCAGATTAGCCTGTTCGGACATATGCCATTATCTTCATGTTTCTTACCAAATCAGGATGAACCACGATCTAAGAAGCTTTATTTGGAACCACTAATCAGTGGAGAATAACCAGGATGTTGAATAAATCTCATAAGTGTTTTGAGCAAGAAGATATCCCACCTTCTATCCAGATGATTCCAGATTAGCCTGTTCGGACATATGCCATTATCTTCATGTTTCTTACCAAATCAGGATGAACCACGATCTAAGAAGCTTTATTTGGAACCACTAATCAGTGGAGAATAACCAGGAAGTTGAATAAATCTCATAAGTGTTTTGAGCAAGAAGATATCCCACCTTCTATCCAGATGATTCCAGATTAGCATGTTCGGACATATGCCATTATCTTCATGATTCTTATCAAACCAGGATGAACCACGATCAAAGAAGCTTTATTTGGAACCACTAATCAGTGGAGAATAACCAGGAAGTTGAATAAATCTCATAGGAGTTGTGATTAAGAAGATATCCCACTTTCTATCCAGATGATTCCAGATTAGCCTGTTCGGACGTATGGCAATATCTTCATGATTCTTATCAAACAAGGATGAACCAATATATAAGAAGCTTGATTGGGAACCACTAATCAGTGGAGAATAGCCAGGAAGTTGAATAAATCTCATAGTAATTGTGAGTAAGAAGATATCCCACTTTCTATCCAGATGATTCCAGATTAGCCTGTTCGGACATATGACAATATCTTCATGATTCTTATCAAACCAGGATGAACCAGGATCTAAGAAGCTTTATTTGGAACCACTAATCAGTGGAGAATAACCAGGAAGTTGAATAAATCTCATAGGAATTGTGAGTAAGAAGATATCCCACTTTCTATCCAGATGATTCCAGATTAGCCTGTTCGGACGTATGGCAATATCTTCATGATTCTTATCAAACCAGGATGAACCAATATATAAGAAGCTTGATTGGGAACCACTAATCAGTGTAGAATAACCAAGAAGTTGAATAAATCTCATAGGAGTTGTGAGTAAGAAGATATCTCACTTTCTATCCAGATGATTCCAGATTAGCCTGTTCGGACATATGACAATATCTTCATGATTCTTATCAAACCAGGATGAACCACTATCTAAGAAGATTTATTTGGAACCACTAATCAGTGTAGAATAAACAGGAAGATGAATAAATCTCATAAGTGTTGTGAGCAAGAAGATATCCCACCTTCTATCAAGATGATTCCAGATTAGCCTGTTCGGACATATGCCATTATCTTCATGATTCTTATCAAACCAGGATGAACCACAATCTAAGAAGCTTTATTTGGAACCACTAATCAATGGAGAATAACCAGGAAGTTGAATAAATCTCATAAGTGTTGTGAGCAAGAAGATATCCCACCTTCTATCCAGATGATTCCAGATTAGCCTGTTCGGACATATGCCATTATCTTCATGATTCTTATCAAACCAGGATGAACCACGATCTAAGAAGCTTTATTTGGAACCACTAATCAGTGGAGAATAACCAGGAAGTTGAATAAATCTCATAGGAGTTGTGAATAAGAAGATATCCTACTTTCTATCCAGATGATCCCAGATTAGACTGTTCGAACATATGGCAATATCTTCATGATTCTTATCAAACCAGGATGAACCACGATCTAAGAAGCTTTATTTGGAACCACTAATCAGTGGAGAATAACCAGGAAGTTGAATAAATCTCATAGGAGTTGTGAGTAAGAAGATATCCTACTTTCTATCCAGATGATCCCAAATTAGCCTGTTCGAACATATGGCAATATCTTCATGATTCTTATCAAACCAGGATGAACCACGATCTAAGAAGCTTTATTTGGAACCACTAACCAGTGGAGAATAACCAGGAGGTTGAATAAGTCTCATAAGTGTTGTGAGCAAGAAGATATCCCACCTTCTATCCATATGATTCCAGAATAGCCTGTTCGGACATATGCCATTATCTTCATGATTCTTATCAATCCAGGATGAACCACGATCTAAGAAGCTTTATTTGGAACCACTAATCAGTGGAGAATAAGTAGGAAGTTGAATAAATCTCATAAGTGTTGTAAGCAAGAAGATATCCCACCTTCTATCCAGATGATTCCAGATTAGCCTGTTCGGACATATGCCATTATCTTCATGATTCTTATCAAACCAGGATGAACCACGATCTAAGAAGCTTTACTTGGAACCACTAATCAGTGGAGAATAACCAGGAAATTGAATAAATCTCATAGGAGTTGTGATTAAGAAGATATCCCACTTTCTATCCAGATGATTCAAGATTAGCCTGTTCGGACGTATGGCAATATCTTCATGATTCTTATCAAACCAGGATGAACCAATATATAAGAATCTTGATTGGGAACCACTAATCAGTGGAGAATAACCAGGAAGTTGAATAAATCTCATAGGAGTTGTGAGTAAGAAGATATCCCACTTTCTATCCAGATGATTCCAGATTAGCATGTTCGGACATATGACAATATCTTCATGATTCTTATCAAACCAGGATGAACCACGATCTAAGAAGCTTTATTTGGAATCACTAATCAGTGGAGAATAACTAGGAGGTTGAATAAATCTCATAAGTGTTGTGAGAAAGAAGATATCCCACCTTCTATCCAGATGATTCCAGATTAGCCTGTTCGGACATATGCCATTATCTTCATGATTCTTATCAAACCAGGATGAACCACGATCTAAGAAGCTTTATTTGGAACCACTAATCAGTGGAGTTAACCAGGAAGTTGAATAAATATCATAGGAGATGTGAGTATGAAGATATCCCAGTTTCTATCCAGATGATTCCAAATTAGCCTGTTCGTACATATAGCAATATCTTCATGATTCTTATCAAACCAGGATGAACCACGAACTAAGAAGCTTTATTTGGAACCACTAATCAGTGGAGAATAACCAGGAAGTTGAATAAATCTCATAAGTGTTGTGAGCAAGAAGATATCCCACCTTCAATCCAGATGATTCCCGATTAGCCTGTTCGGACATATGCCATTATCTTCATGATTCTTATCAAACCAGGATGAACCACGATCTAAGAAGCTTTATTTGGAACCAATAATCAGTGGAGAATAACCAGGAATTTGAATAAATCTCATAAGTGTTGTGAGCAAGAAGATATCCCACCTTCTATCAAGATGATTCCAGATTAGCCTGTTCGGACATATGCCATTATCTTCATGATTCTTTTCAAACCAGGATGAACCACGATCTAAGAAGCTTTATTTGGAACCACTAATCAGTGGAGAATAACCATGAAGTTGAGTAAATCTCATAAGTGTTGTGAGCAAGAAGATATCCCACCTTCTATCCAGATGATTCCAGATTAGCATGTTCGGACATATGCCATTATCTTCATGTTTCTTATCAAACCAGGATGAACCACGATCTAAGAAGCTTTATTTGGAACCACTAATCAGTGGAGAATAACCAGGAAGTTGAATAAATCTCATAAGTGTTTTGAGCAAGAAGATATCCCACCTTCTATCCAGATGATTCCAGATTAGCCTGTTCGGACATATGCCATTATCTTCATGTTTCTTACCAAACCAGGATGAACCACGATCTAAGAAGCTTTATTTGGAACCAATAATCAGTGGAGAATAACCAGGAAGTTGAATAAATCTCATAAGTGTTTTGAGCAAGAAGATATCCCACCTTCTATCCAGATGATTCCAGATTAGCCTGTTCGGACATATGCCATTATCTTCATGATTCTTATCAAACCAGGATGAACCACGATCTAAGAAGCTTTATTTGGAACCACTAATCAGTGGAGTTAACCAGGAAGTTGAATAAATATCATAGGAGATGTGAGTATGAAGATATCCCAGTTTCTATCCAGATGATTCCAAATTAGCCTGTTCGTACATATAGCAATATCTTCATGATTCTTATCAAACCAGGATGAACCACGAACTAAGAAGCTTTATTTGGAACCACTAATCAGTGGAGAATAACCAGGAAGTTGAATAAATCTCATAAGTGTTGTGAGCAAGAAGATATCCCACCTTCAATCCAGATGATTCCCGATTAGCCTGTTCGGACATATGCCATTATCTTCATGATTCTTATCAAACCAGGATGAACCACGATCTAAGAAGCTTTATTTGGAACCAATAATCAGTGGAGAATAACCAGGAATTTGAATAAATCTCATAAGTGTTGTGAGCAAGAAGATATCCCACCTTCTATCAAGATGATTCCAGATTAGCCTGTTCGGACATATGCCATTATCTTCATGATTCTTTTCAAACCAGGATGAACCACGATCTAAGAAGCTTTATTTGGAACCACTAATCAGTGGAGAATAACCATGAAGTTGAGTAAATCTCATAAGTGTTGTGAGCAAGAAGATATCCCACCTTCTATCCAGATGATTCCAGATTAGCATGTTCGGACATATGCCATTATCTTCATGTTTCTTATCAAACCAGGATGAACCACGATCTAAGAAGCTTTATTTGGAACCACTAATCAGTGGAGAATAACCAGGAAGTTGAATAAATCTCATAAGTGTTTTGAGCAAGAAGATATCCCACCTTCTATCCAGATGATTCCAGATTAGCCTGTTCGGACATATGCCATTATCTTCATGTTTCTTACCAAACCAGGATGAACCACGATCTAAGAAGCTTTATTTGGAACCAATAATCAGTGGAGAATAACCAGGAAGTTGAATAAATCTCATAAGTGTTTTGAGCAAGAAGATATCCCACCTTCTATCCAGATGATTCCAGATTAGCCTGTTCGGACATATGCCATTATCTTCATGATTCTTTTCAAACCAGGATGAACCACGATCAAAGAAGCTTTATTTGGAACCACTAATCAGTGGAGAATAACCAGGAAGTTGAATAAATCTCATAGGAGTTGTGATTAAGAAGATATCCCACTTTCTATCCAGATGATTCCAGATTAGCCTGTTCGGACGTATGGCAATATCTTCATGATTCTTATCAAACCAGGATGAACCAATATATAAGAAGCTTGATTGGGAACCACTAATCAGTGGAGAATAGCCAGGAAGTTGAATAAATCTTATAGTAATTGTGAGTAAGAAGATATCCCACTTTCTATCCAGATGATTCCAGATTACCCTGTTCGGACATATGACAATATCTTCATGATTCTTATCAAACTAGGATGAACCAGGATCTAAGAAGCTTTATTTGGAACCACTAATCAGTGGAGAATAACCAGGAAGTTGAATAAATCTCATAGGAATTGTGAGTAAGAAGATATCCCACTTTCTATCCAGATGATTCCAGATTAGCCTGTTCGGACGTATGGCAATATCTTCATGATTCTTATCAAACCAGGATGAACCAATATATAAGAAGCTTGATTGGGAACCACTAATAAGTGTAGAATAACCAAGAAGTTGAATAAATCTCATAGGAGTTGTGAGTAAGAAGATATCCCACTTTCTATCCAGATGATTCCAGATTAGCCTTTTCGGACATATGACAATATCTTCATGATTCTTATCAAACCAGGATGAACCACGATCTAAGAAGATTTATTTGGAACCACTAATCAGTGGAGAATAAACAGGAAGATGAATAAATCTCATAAGTGTTGTGAGCAAGAAGATATCCCACCTTCTATCAAGATGATTCCAGATTAGCCTGTTCGGACATATGCCATT
>CM034043.1:23756385-23815726 GCA_019705995.1 Raphanus raphanistrum x Raphanus sativus
ATCTGGAATCACCTAGATAGAAAGTGGGATATCTTCTTCCTCACACTCATATGAGATTTATTCCACTTCCTGGTTATTCTCCACTGATTAGTGGTTCCAAATAAAGCTTCTAAGATCGTGGTTCATCCTGGTTTGATAAGAATCATGAAGATAATGACATATGTCCAAACAGGCTAATCTGGAATCATCTGGATAGAAGGTGGGATATCTTCTTGCTCACAACACTTATGAGATTTAATCAACTTCCTGGTTATTCTCCACTGATTATTGGTTCCAAATAAAGTTTCTTAGATCGTGGTTCATCCTGGTTTGATAAGAATCATTAAGATAATGGCATATGTCCGAACAGGCTAATCTGGAATCATCTGGATAGAAGGTGGGATATCTTCTTGCTCACAACACCAATGAGATTTATTCAACTTCCTGTTTATTCTCTACTGATTAGTTATTCCAAATAAAGCTTCTTAGATCGTGGTTCATCCTGGTTTGTTAAGAATCATGAAGATATTGCCATATGTCTGAACAGGCTAATCTGGAATCACCTGGATAGAAAGTGGGATATCTTCTTCCTCACAACAATTATGAGATTTATTCAACTTCCTGGTTATTCTCCACTGATTATTGGTTCCTAATAAAGCTTCTTAGATCGTGGTTCATCCTGGTTTGATAAGAATCATGAAGATATTGCCATATGTCCGAACAGGCTAATCTTGAATCATCTGGATAGAAAGTGGGATATCTTCTTACTCACAACTCCTATGAGTTATTTAACTTCCTCGTCACTCTTCACTGAATAGTGGTTCCAAATAATGCTTCTTAGATCGTGGTTCATCCTGGTTTGATAAGAATCATGAAGATAATGGCATATGTCAAAACAGGTTAATCTGGAATCATCTGGATAGAAAGTCGGATATCTTCTTACTCACAACTCCTATGAGATTTATTCAACTTCCTGCTTATTCTCCACTGATTAGTGGTTCCCAATCAAGCTTCTTACATATTGGTTCATCCTAGTTTGATAAGAATCATGAAGATAATGGCATATGTCCGAATAGGCTAATCTGCAATCATCTGGATAGAAGGTGGGATATCTTCTTGCTCACAACACTTACGAGATTTATTCAACTTCCTATTTATTCTCCACAGATTAGTGGTTCCAAATAAAGCTTCTTAGATCGTGGTTCATCCTGGTTTGATAAGAATCATGAAGATATTGCCATATGTCCAAACAGGCTAACCTGGAATCACCTGGATAGAAAGTGGGATATCTTCTTCCTCACAACTCCTATGAAATTTATTCAACTTCCTGGTTACTCTCCACTGATTAGTGGTTCCCAATCAAGCTTCTTACATCGTGGTTCATCCTGGTTTGATAAGAATCATGAAGATATTGCCATATGTCCGAAAAGGCTAATCTGGAATCACCTGGATAGAAGGTGGGATTTCTTCTTGCTCACAACACTTAGGAGATTTATTCAACTTCCTGGTTATTCTCCACTGATTAGTTGTTCCAAATAAAGTTTCTTAGATCGTGGTTCATCCTGGTTTGATAAGAATCATGAAGATAATGGCATATGTTCGAGAAGGCTAATCTGGAATCATTTGGATAGAAGGTGGGATATCTTCTTGCTCACAACACCTATGATATTTATTCAACTTCCTGTTTATTCTCCACTGATTAGTTATTCCAAAGAAAGCTTCTTAGATCGTGGTTCATCCTGGTTTGTTAAGAATCATGAAGATATTGCCATATGTCCGAACAGGCTAATCTGGAATCACCTGGTTAGAAAGTGGGATATCTTCTTCCTCACAACTCATATGAGATTTATTCAACTGCCTGGTTATTCTCCACTGATTAGTGGTTCCAAATAAAGCTTCTAAGATCGTGGTTCATCCTGGTTTGATAAGAATTATGAAGATAATGGAATATATCCGAACAGGCTAATCTGGAATCATCTGGATAGAAGGTGGGATATCTTCTTGCTCACAACACTTATGATATTTATTCAACTTCCTGGTTATTCTCCACTGATTATTGGTTCAAAATAAAGTTTCTTAGATCGTGGTTCATCCTGGTTTGATAAGAATCATTAAGATAATGGCATATGTCCGAACAGGCTAATCTGGAATCATCTGGATAGAAGGTGGGATATCTTCTTGCTCACAACACCTATGAGATTTATTCAACTTCCTGTTTATTCTCCACTGATTAGTTATTCCAAATAAAGCTTCTTAGATCGTGGTTCATCCTGGTTTGTTAAGAATCATGAAGGTATTGCCATATGTCCGAACATGCTAATCTGGAATCACCTGGATAGAAAGTGGGATATCTTCTTCCTCAAAACTCATATGAGATTTATTCAATAAACTTCCTGGTTATTCTCCACTGATTAGTGGTTCCAAATAAAGCTTCTAAGATCGTGGTTCATCCTGGTTTGATAAGAATCATGAAGATAATGGCATATGTCCGAACAGGCTAATCTGGAATCATCTGGATAGAAGGTGGGATATCTTCTTGCTCACAACACCTATGAGATTTATTCAACTTCCTGTTTATTCTCCACTGATTAGTTATTCCAAATAAAGCTTCTTAGATCGTGGTTCATCCTGGTTTGTTAAGAATCATGAAGGTATTGCCATATGTCCGAACATGCTAATCTGGAATCACCTGGATAGAAAGTGGGATATCTTCTTCCTCAAAACTCATATGAGATTTATTCAATAAACTTCCTGGTTATTCTCCACTGATTAGTGGTTCCAAATAAAGCTTCTAAGATCGTGGTTCATCCTGGTTTGATAAGAATCATGAAGATAATGGCATATGTCCGAACAGGCTAATCTGGAATCATCTGGATAGAAGGTGGGATATCTTCTTGCTCACAACACTTATGAGATTTATTCAACTTCCTGGTTATTCTCCACTGATTATTGGTTCCTAATAAAGCTTCTTAGATCGTGGTTCATCCTGGTTTGATAAGAATCATGAAGATATTGCCATATGTTTGAACAGGCTAATCTTGAATCATCTGGATAGAAAGTGGGATATCTTCTTACTCACAACTCCTATGAGTTATTTAACTTCCTCGTCACTCTTCACTGAATAGTGGTTCCAAATAATGCTTCTTAGATCGTGGTTCATCCTGGTTTGATAAGAATCATGAAGATAATGGCATATGTCCAAACAGGTTAATCTGGAATCATCTGGATAGAATGTGGAATATCTTCTTACTCACAACTCCTATGAGATTTATTCAACTTCCTGCTTATTCTCGACTGATTAGTGGTTCCCAATCAAGCTTCTTACATATTGGTTCATCCTGGTTTGATAAGAATCATGAAGATAATGGCATATGTTCGAACAGGCTAATCTGAAATCATCTGGATAGAAGGTGGGATATCTTCTCTCTCACAACACTTCTAAGATTTATTCAACTTCCTGGTTATTCTCCACTGATTAGTGTTTCTAAATAAAGCTTCTTAGATCGTGGTTCATCTTGGTTTGATAAGAATCATGAAGATATTGCCATATATCCGAACATGCTAATCTGGAATCACATGGATAGAAAGTGGGATATCTTCTTCCTCACAACTCCTATGAGATTTATTCAACTTCCTGGGTATTCTCCACTGATTAGCGGTTCCCAATCAAGCTTCTTACATCATGGTTCATCCTGGTTTGATAAGAATCATGAAGATAATAGCATATGTCTGAACAGGCTAATCTGGAATCATCTGGATAGAAGGTGGGATATCTTCTTGCTCACAACACTTATGAGATTTATTCAACTTCCTGGTTATTCTCCACTGATTAGTGGTTCCAAACAAATCTTCTTAGATCGTGGTTCATCTGGTTTGATAAGAATCATGAAGATATTGCCATATGTCCGAACATGCTAATCTAGAATCATCTGGATAGAAAGTGGGATATCTTCTTACTCACAACTCCTATGAGATTTATTCAACCACTGATTAGTGGTTCCCAATCAAGCTTCTTACATATTGGTTCATCCTGGTTTGATAAGAATCATGGAGATAATGTCATATGTCCGAACAGGCTAATCTGGAATCATATGGATAGAAGGTGGGATATCTTCTTGCTCACAACACTTATGAGATTTATTCAACTTCCTGGTTCTTCTCCACTGATTAGTGATTCCTAACCAAGCTTCTTAGATCGTGGTTCATCCTGGGTTGATAAGAATCATGAAGATATTGCCATATGTCCGAACAGGCTAATCTGGAATCACCTGGATAGAAAGTGGGATATCTTCTTCCTCACAACTCCTATTAGATTTATTCAACTTCCTGGTTATTCTCCACTGATTAGTGGTTCCAAATAAAGCCTCTTAGATCGTGGTTCATCCTGGTTTGATAAGAATCATGAAGATAATTGCATATGTCCGAACAGGCTAATCTGGAATCATCTGGATAGAAGGTGGGATATCTTCTTGCTCACAACACTTATGATATTTATTAAACTTCCTAGTTATTCTCCACTGATTAGTGGCTCCAAATAAAGTTTCTTAGATCGTGGTTTATCCTGGTTTGATAAGAATCATGAAGATATTGCCATATGTCCGAACATGCTAATCTAGAATCATCTGGATAGAAAGTGGGATATCTTCTTACTCACAACTCCTATGAGATTTATTCAACCACTGATTAGTGGTTCCCAATCAAGTTTCTTACATATTGGTTCATCCTGGTTTGATAAGAAACATGGAGATAATGGCATATGTCTGAACATGCTAATCTGGAATCATATGGATAGAAGGTGGGATATCTTCTTGCTCACAACACTTATGAGATTTATTCAACTTCCTGGTTATTCTCCACTGATTAGTGGTTCCTAATTAAACTTCTTAGATCATGGTTCATCCTGGGTTGATAAGAATCATGATGATATTGCCATATGTCCGAAAAGGCTAATCTGGAATCACCTGGATAGAAAGTGGGATATCTTCTTCCTCACAACTCCTATGAGATTTATTCAACTTCCTGGTTATTCTCCACTGATTAGTGGTTCCAAATAAAGCCTCTTAGATCGTGGTTCATCCTGGTTTGATAAGAATCATGAAGATAATGGCATATGTCCGAACAGGCTAATCTGGAATCATCTGGATAGAAGGTGGGATATCTTCTTGCTCACAACACTTATGAGATTTATTCAACTTCCTGGTTATTCTCTACTGATTAGTGGTTCTAAATAAAGGTTCTTAGATCGTGGTTCATCTTGGTTTGATAAGAATCATGAAGATATTGCCATATATCCGAACATGCTAATCTGGAATCACATGGATAGAAAGTGGGATATCTTCTTCCTCACAACTCCTATGAGATTTATTCAACTTCCTGGGTATTCTCCACTGATTAGCGGTTCCCAATCAAGCTTCTTACATCATGTTTCATCCTGGTTTGATAAGAATCATGAAGATAATGGCATATGTCCGAACAGGCTAATCTGGAATCATCTGGATAGAAGGTGGGATATCTTCTTGCTCACAACACGTATGAGATTTATTAAACTTCCTAGTTATTCTCCACTGATTAGTGGTTCCAAATAAATCTTCTTAGATCGTGGTTCATCTGGTTTGATAAGAATCATGAAGATATTGCCATATGTCCGAACATGCTAATCTAGAATCATCTGGATAGAAAGTGGGATATCTTCTTACTCACAACTCCTATGAGATTTATTCAACCACTGATTAGTGGTTCCCAATCAAGCTTCTTACATATTGGTTCATCCTGGTTTGATAAGAATCATGGAGATAATGGCATATGTCCGAACAGGCTAATCTGGAATCATATGGATAGAAGGTGGGATATCTTCTTGCTCACAACACTTATGAGATTTATTCAACTTCCTGGTTATTCTCCACTGATTAGTGATTCCTAATCAAGCTTCTTAGATCGTGGTTCATCCTGGGTTGATAAGAATCATGAAGATATTGCCATATGTCCGAACAGGCTAATCTGGAATCACATGGATAGAAAGTGGGATATCTTCTTCCTCACAACTCCTATGAGATTTATTCAACTTCCTGGTTATTCTCCACTGATTAGTGGTTCCAAATAAAGCCTCTTAGATTTTGGTTCATCCTGGTTTGATAAGAATCATGAAGATAATGGCATATGTCTGAACAGGCTAATCTGGAATCATCTGGATAGAAGGTGGGATATCTTCTTGCTCACAACAGTTATGAGATTTATTAAACTTCCTAGTTATTCTCCACTGATTAGTGGTTCCAAATAAAGTTTCTTAGATCGTGGTTTATCCTGGTTTGATAAGAATCATGAAGATATTGCCATATGTCCGAAAATGCTAATCTAGAATCATCTGGATAGAAAGTGGGATATCTTCTTACTCACAACTCCTATGAGATTTATTAAACCACTGATTAGTGGTTCCTAATCAAGCTTCTTACATATTGGTTCATCCTGGTTTGATAAGAATCATGGAGATAATGGCATATGTCCGAACAGGCTAATCTGGAATCATATGGATACAAGGTGGGATATCTTCTTGCTCACAACACTTATGAGATTTTTTCAACTTCCTGGTTATTCTCCACTGATTAGTGGTTCCTAATCAAGCTTCTTAGATCGTGGTTCATCCTGGGTTGATAAGAATCATGAAGATATTGCCATATGTCCGAACAGGCTAATCTGGAATCACCTGGATAGAAAGTGGGATATCTTCTTCCTCACAACTCCTATGAGATTTATTCAACTTCCTGGTTATTCTCCACTGTTTAGTGGTTCCAAATAAAGCCTCTTAGATCGTGGTTCATCCTGGTTTGATAAGAATCATGAAGATAATGGCATATGTCCGAACAGGCTAATCTGGAATCATCTGGATAGAAGGTGGGATATCTTCTTGCTCACAACACTTATGATATTTATTCAACTTCCTGGTTATTCTCCACTGATTAGTGGTTCCAAATAAAGCTTCTAAGACTGTGGTTCATCCTGGTTTGATAAGAATCATGAAGATAATGGCTTATGTCCGAACAGGCTAATCTGGAATCACCTGGATAGAAAGTGGGATATCTTCTTCCTCACAACTCCTATGAGATTTATTCAACTTCCTAGTTATTCTCCACTGATTAGTGGTTCCAAATAAAGCCTCTTAGATCGTGGTTCATCCTGGTTTGATAAGAATCATGAAGATAATGGCATATGTCCGAACAGGCTAATCTGGAATCATCTGCATAGAAGGTGGGATATCTTCTTGCTCACAACAGTTATGAGATTTATTCAACTTCCTGGTTATTCTCCACTGATTAGTGGTTCTAAAAAAAGCTTCTTAGATCGTGGTTCATCTTGGTTTGATAAGAATCATGAAGATATTGCCATATATCCGAACATGCTAGTCTGGAATCACATGGATAGAAAGTGGGATATCTTCTTCCTCACAACTCCTATGAGATTTATTCAACTTCCTGGGTATTCTCCACTGATTAGTGGTTCCCAATCAAGCTTCTTACATCATGGTTCATCCTGGTTTGATAAGAATCATGAAGATAATGGCATATGTCCGAACAGGCTAATCTGGAATCATCTGGATAGAAGGTGGGATTTCTTCTTGCTCACAACACTTATGAGATTTATTCAACTTCCTGGTTATTCTCCACTGATTAGTGGTTCCAAATAAATCTTCTTAGATCTTGGTTCATCTGGTTTGATAAGAATCATGAAAATATTGCCATATGTCCGAACATGCTAATCTAGAATCATCTGGGTAGAAAGTGGGATATCTTCTTACTCACAACTCCTATGAGATTTATTCACCCACTGATTAGTGGTTCCCAATCAAGCTTCTTACATATTGGTTCATCCTGGTTTGATAAGAATCATGGAGATAATGGCATATGTCCGAACAGGCTAATCTGGAATCATATGGATTGAAGGGGGGATATCTTCTTGCTCACAACACTTATGAGATTTATTCAACTTCCTGGTTATTCTCCACTGATTATTGGTTCCAAATAAAGTTTCTTAGATTGTGGTTCATCCTGGTTTGATAAGAATCATGAAGATAATGGCATATGTCCGAACAGGCTAATCTAGAATCATCTGGATAGAAGGTGAGATATCTTCTTGCTCACAACACTTATGAGATTTATTCAACTTCCTGTTTATTCTCCACTGATTAGTTATTCCAAATAAAGGTTCTTAGATCGTGGTTCATCCTGGTTTGATAAGAATCATGAAGATATTGCCACATGTACGAACATGCTAATATGGAATCACCTGGATAGAAAGTGGGATATCTTCTTCCTCACAACTCCTATGAGATTTATTCAACTTCCTGGTTATTCTCCACTGATTAGTGGTTCCCAATCAAGCTTCTTACATCGTGGTTTATCCTGGTTTGATAAGAATCATGAAGATAATGGCATATGTCCGAATAGGCTAATCTGGAATCATCTGGATAGAAGGTGGGATATCTTCTTGCTCACAACACTTATGAGATTTATTCAACTTCCAAGTTATTCTCCACTGATTAGTGATTCCAAATTAAGCTTCTTAGATCGTGGTTCATCCTGGTTTGATAAGATTCATGAAGATAATGGCAAATGTCCGAACAGGCTAATATGGAATAATCTGGATAGAAGGTGGGATATCTTCTTGCTCACAACACTTATGAAATTTATTCAACTTCCTGGTTATTCTCCACTGATTAGTGGTTCCAAATAAAGCTTCTTAGATCGTGGTTCATCCTGGTTTGATAATAATCATGAAGATATTGCCATATGTCCGAACAGGCTAATCTGGAATCATCTGGATAGAAAGTGGGATATCTTCTTACTCACAACTCCTATGATATTTATTCAACTTCCTGGTTATTCTCCACTGATTAGTGGTTCTAAATAAAGATTCTTAGATCGTGGTTCATCCTGGTTTGATAAGAATCATGAAGATAATGGCATATGTCCGAACAGGCTAATGTGGAATCATCTGGATAGAAGGTGAGATATCTTCTTGCTCACAACACTTATGAGATTTGTTCAACTTCCTGTTTATTCTCCACTGATTAGTTATTCCAAATAAAGGTTCTTAGATCGTGGTTCATCCTGGTTTGATAAGAATCATGAAGATATTGCCATATGTACGAACAGGCTAATATGGAATCATCTGGATAGAAAGTGGGATATCTTCTTCCTCACAACTCCTATGAGATTTATTCAACTTTCTGGTTACTCTCCACTGATTAGTGGTTCCCAATCAAGCTTCTTACATCGTGGTTCATCCTGGTTTGATAAGAATCATGAAGATATTGCCATATGTCCGAACAGGCTAATCTGGAATCACCTGGATAGAAGGTGGGATATCTTCTTGCTCACAACACTTATGAGATTTATTCAACTTCCTGGTTATTCTCCACTGATTAGTGGTTCCAAATAAAGCTTCTTAGATCGTGGTTCATTCTGGTTTGATAAGAATCATGAAGATATTCCCATATGTCCGAACATGCTAATCTGGAATAATCTGGATAGAAGGTGGGATATCTTCTTGCTCACAACACTTATGAGATTTATTCAACTTCCTGTTTATTCTCCACTGATTAGTGGTTCCAAATAAAGCTTCTTAGATCATGGTTCATCCTGGTTTGATAAGAATCATGAAGATATTGCCATTTGTCCAAACATGCAAATCTGGAATCGCTTGGATAGAAAGTGGGATATCTTCTTCCTCACAACTCCTATGAGATTTATTCAACTTCCTGGTTATTCTCCACTGATTAGTGGTTCCCAATCGAGCTTCTTACATCGTGGTTCATCCTGGTTTGATAAGAATCATGAAGATATTACCATATGTCCGAACAGGCTAATCTGGAATCACCTGGATAGAAGGTGGGATATCTTCTTGCTCACAACACTTATGAGATTTATTCAACTGCCTGGTTATTCTCCACTGATTATTGGTTCCAAATAAAGTTTCTTAAATCATGGTTCATCCTGGTTTGATAAGAATCATGAAGATAATGGCATATGTCCGAACAGACTAATCTGGAACCTTCGTTAGATATCTTCTTGCTCACAACACTTATGAGATTTATTCAACTTCCTGTTTATTCTCCACTAATTAGTTATTCCAAATAAAGGTTCTTAGATCGTGGTTCATCCTGGTTTGATAAGAATCATGAAGATATTGCCATATGTACGAACATGCTAATATGGAATCACCTGGATAGAAAGTGGGATATCTTATTCCTCACAATTCCTATGAGATTTATTCAACTTCCTGGTTATTCTCCACTAATTAGTGGTTCCCAATCAAGCTTCTTACATCGTGGTTCATCCTGGTTTGATAAGAATCGTGAAGATATTTCCATATGTCCGAACAGGCTAATCTGGAATCACCTGGATAGAAAGTAGGATATCTTCTTACTCACAACTTCTATGAGATTTATTCAACTTCCTGGTTATTCTCCACTGATTAGTGGTTTCCAATCAAGCTTCTTACATATTGGTTCATCCTGGTTTGATAAAAATCATGAAGATAATGGCATATGTCCGAACAGGCTAATCTGGAATCATCTGCATAGAAGGTGGGATATCTTCTTGCTCACAACACTTATGAGATTTATTCAACTTCCTGGTTATTCTCCACTGGTTAGTGGTTCCAAATAAAGCTTCTTAGATCATGGTTCATCCTGGTTTGATAATAATCATGAAGATATTGCCATATGTCCGAACAGGCTAATCTGGAATCACCTAGATAAAAAGTGGGATATCTTCTTGCTCACAACTCCTATGAGATTTATTCAACTTCTTGGTTATTCTCCACTGATTAGTGGTTCCCAATCAAGCTTCTTACATATTGGTTCATCCTGGTTTGATAAGAATCATGAAGATAATGGCATATGTCCGACCAGGCTAATCTAGAATCATCTAGATAGAAGGTGGGATATCTTCTTGCTCACAACACTTATGAGATTTATTCAACGTCCTGGTTATTCTCCACTGATTAGTTGTTTCCAATCAAGCTTCTTAGATCGTGGTTCATCCTGGTTTGATAAGAATCATGAAGATATTGCCATATATCCGAACAGGCTAATCTGGAACCATCTGGATAGAAGGTGGGATATCTTCTTGCTCAAAACTCCTATGAGATTTATTCAACTTCCTGGTTATTCTACACTGATTAGTGGTTCCAAATAAAGCCTCTTAGATCGTGGTTCATCCTTGTTTGATAAGAATCATGAAGATAATGGCATATGTCCGAACAGGCTAATCTGGAATCATCTGGATAGAAGGTGGGATATCTTCTTGTTCACAACACTTCTGAGATTTATTCAACTTCCTGGTTATTCTCCACTGATTAGTGGTTCCAAATAAAGCTTCTTAGATCGTGGTTCATCTGGTTTGATAAGAATCATGAAGATATTGCCATATGTCCGAACATGCTAATCTGGAATCATCTGGATAGAAAGTGGGATATCTTCTTACTCACAACACCTATGAGATTTATTCAACTTCCTGGTTATTCTCTACTGATTAGTGGTTCCAAATAAAGCCTCTTAGATCGTAGTTCATCCTGGTTTGATAAGAATCATGAAGATAATGGCATATGTCCGAACAGGCTAATCTGGAATCATCTGGATAGAAGGTGGGATATCTTCTTGCTCACAACACTTATGAGATTTATTCAACTTCCTGGTTACTCTCCACTGATTAGTGGTTCCAAATAAAGCTTCTTAGATCGTGTTTCATCCTGGTTTGATAAGAATCTTGAAGATATTGCCATATGTCCGAATAGCTAATCTGGAATCATTTGGATAGAAAGTGGGATATCTTCTTACTCAAAAAACCTATGAGATTTATTTAACTTCCTGGTTATTCTTCACTGAATAGTGGTTCCAAATAAAGCTTCTTAGATCGTGGTTCATCCTGGTTTGATAAGAATCATGAAGATAATGACATATGTCCAAACAGGTTAATCTAGAATCATCTAGATAGAAAGTGGGATATCTTCTTACTCACAACTCCTATGAGATTTATTAAACTTCCTGATTATTCTCCACTGATTAGTGGTTCCCAATCAAGCTTCTTACATATTGGTTCATCCTGGTTTGATAAGAATCATGAAGATAATGGCATATGTCTGAACAGGCTAATCTGGAATCACCTGGATAGAAGGTGGGATATCTTCTTGCTCACAACACTTATGAGATTTATTCAACTGCCTGGTTATTCTCCACTGATTATTGGTTCCAAATAAAGTTTCTTAGATCGTGGTTCATCCTGGTTTGATAAGAATCATGAAGATAATGGCATATGTCCGAACAGACTAGTCTGGAACCTTCGTTAGATATCTTCTTGCTCACAACACTTATGAGATTTATTCAACTTCCTGTTTATTCTCCACTAATTAGTTATTCCAAATAAAGGTTCTTAGATCGTGGTTCATCCTGGTTTGATAAGAATCATGAAGATATTGCCATATGTACGAACATGCTAATATGGAATCACCTGGATAGAAAGTGGGATATCTTCTTCCTCACAACTCCTATGAGATTTATTCAACTTCCTGGTTATTCTCCACTAATTAGTGGTTCCCAATCAAGCTTCTTACATCGTGGTTCATCCTGGTTTGATAAGAATCGTGAAGATATTTCCATATGTCCGAACAGGCTAATCTGGAATCACCTGGATAGAAAGTAGGATATCTTCTTACTCACAACTTCTATGAGATTTATTCAACTTCCTGGTTATTCTCCACTGATTAGTGGTTTCCAATCAAGCTTCTTACATATTGGTTCATCCTGGTTTGATAAAAGTCATGAAGATAATGGCATATGTCCGAACAGGCTAATCTGGAATCATCTGCATAGAAGGTGGGATATCTTCTTGCTCACAACACTTATGAGATTTATTCAACTTCCTGGTTATTCTCCACTGGTTAGTGGTTCCAAATAAAGCTTCTTAGATCATGGTTCATCCTGGTTTGATAATAATCATGAAGATATTGCCATATGTCCGAACAGGCTAATCTGGAATCACCTAGATAAAAAGTGGGATATCTTCTTGCTCACAACTCCTATGAGATTTATTCAACTTCCTGGTTATTCTCCACTGATTAGTGGTTCCCAATCAAGCTTCTTACATATTGGTTCATCCTGGTTTGATAAGAATCATGAAGATAATGGCATATGTCCGACCAGGCTAATCTAGAATCATCTAGATAGAAGGTGGGATATCTTCTTGCTCACAACACTTATGAGATTTATTCAACGTCCTGGTTATTCTCCACTGATTAGTGGTTTCCAATCAAGCTTCTTAGATCGTGGTTCATCCTGGTTTGATAAGAATCATGAAGATATTGCCATATGTCCGAACAGGCTAATCTGGAACCATCTGGATAGAAGGTGGGATATCTTCTTGCTCAAAACTCCTATGAGATTTATTCAACTTCCTGGTTATTCTCCACTGATTAGTGGTTCCAAATAAAGCCTCTTAGATCGTGGTTCATCCTGGTTTGATAAGAATCATGAAGATAATGGCATATGTCCGAACAGGCTAATCTGGAATCATCTGGATAGAAGGTGGGATATCTTCTTGCTCACAACACTTCTGAGATTTATTCAACTTCCTGGTTATTCTCCACTGATTAGTGGTTCCAAATAAAGCTTCTTAGATCGTGGTTCATCTGGTTTGATACTAATCATGAAGATATTGCCATATGTCCGAACATGCTAATCTGGAATCATCTGGATAGAAAGTGGGATATCTTCTTACTCACAACACCTATGAGATTTATTCAACTTCCTGGTTATTCTCTACTGATTAGTGGTTCCAAATAAAGCCTCTTAGATCGTAGTTCATCCTGGTTTGATAAGAATCATGAAGATAATGGCATATGTCCGAACAGGCTAATCTGGAATCATCTGGATAGAAGGTGGGATATCTTCTTGCTCACAACACTTATGAGATTTATTCAACTTCCTGGTTACTCTCCACTGATTAGTGGTTCCAAATAAAGCTTCTTAGATCGTGTTTCATCCTGGTTTGATAAGAATCATGAAGATATTGACATATGTCCGAATAGCTAATCTGGAATCATTTGGATAGAAAGTGGGATATCTTCTTACTCAAAAAACCTATGAGATTTATTTAACTTCCTGGTTATTCTTCACTGAATAGTGGTTCCAAATAAAGCTTCTTAGATCGTGGTTCATCCTGGTTTGATAAGAATCATGAAGATAATGACATATGTCCAAACAGGTTAATCTAGAATCATCTAGATAGAAAGTGGGATATCTTCTTACTCACAACTCCTATGAGATTTGTTAAACTTCCTGATTATTCTCCACTGATTAGTGGTTCCCAATCAAGCTTCTTACATATTGGTTCATCCTGGTTTGATAAGAATCATGAAGATAATGGCATATGTCTGAACAGGCTAATCTGGAAACATCTGGATAGAAGGTGGGATATCTTCTTACTCACAACACTTATGAGATTTATTCAACTTCCTGGTTATTCTCCACTGATTAGTGGTTCCAAATAAAGTTTCTTAGATCGTGGTTTATCCTGGTTTGATAAGAATCATGAAGATAATGGCATATGTCCGAACAGGCTAATCTGGAATCATCTCGATAAAAGGTGGGATATCTTCTTGCTCACAACACTTATGAGATTTATTCAACTTCCTGCTTATTCTCCACTGATTAGTGGTTCCAAATAAAGCTTCTTAGATCGTGGTTCATCCTGGTTTGATAGGAATCATGAAGATATTGCCATATATCCGAACAGGCTAATCTGGAATCACATGGATAGAAAGTGGGATATCTTCTTCCTCACAAGTCCTATGAGATTTATTCAACTTCCTGGTTATTCTCTACTGATTAGTGGTTCCAAATAAAGCCTCTTAGATCGTGGTTCATCCTGGTTTGATAAGAATCATGAAGATAATGGCATATGTCCGAACAGGCTAATCTGGAATCATCTGGATAGAAGGTGGGATATCTTCTTGCTCACAACACTTATGAGATTTATTCAACTTCCTGATTATTCTCCACTGATTAGTGGTTCCCAATTAAGCTTTTTACATATTGGTTCATCCTGGTTTGATAAGAATCATGAAGATAATGGCATATGTCTGAACAGGCTAATCTGGAATCATCTGGATAGAAGGTGGGACATCTTCTTACTCACAACACTTATGAGATTTATTCAACTTCCTGGTTATTCTCCACTGATTAGTGGTTCCAAATAAAGTTTCTTAGATCGTGGTTTATCCTGGTTTGATAAGAATCATGAAGATAATGGCATATGTCCGAACAGGCTAATCTGGAATCATCTGGATAGAAAGTGGGATATCTTCTTACTCACAACTCCTATGAGATTTATTCAACTTCCTGGTTATTCTCCACTGATTAGTTGTTCCCAATCAAGCTTCTTACATCGTGGTTCATCCTGGTTTGATAAGAATCGTGAAGATATTGCCTTATGTCCGAACAGGCTAATCTGGAATTACCTGGATAGAAATTGGGATATCTTCTTACTCTCAACCCCTATGAGATTTATTCAACCACTGATTATTGGTTCCCAATCAAGCTTCTTACATATTGGTTCATCCTGGTTTGATAAGAATCATGAAGATAATGGCATATGTCCAAACAGGTTAATCTGGAATCATCTGGATATAAAGTGTAATATCTTCTTACTAACACCTCCTATGAGATTTATTAAACTTCCTGGTTATTCTTCACTGATTAGTGGTCCCCAATCAAGATTCTTACATATTGGTTCATCTTGGTTTGATAAGAATCATGAAGATAATGGCATATGTCCGAACAGGCTAATCTGGAAGCATCTGGATAGAAAGTGGGATATCTTCTTACTCACAACTCCTATGAGATTTATTCAACTTCCTGGTAATTCTCTACTGATTAGTGGTTCCAAATAAAGCCTCTTAGATCGTGGTTCATCCTGGTTTGATAAGAATCATGAAGATAATGGCATATGTCTGAACATGCTAATCTGGAATCATCTGGACAGAAGGTGGGATATCTTCTTGCTCACAACACTTATGAGATTTATTCAACTTCCTGGTTATTCTCCACTGATAGTGGTTCCAAATAAAGCTTCTTAGATCGTGGTTCATCCTGGTTTGATAAAAATCATGAAGATATTGCCATATTGCCGAACAGGCTAATCTGGAATCATCTGGATAGAAAGTGGGATATCTTCTTACTTACAACTCCTATGAGATTTATTTAAATTCCTGGTTAATCTTCACGGAAAAGTGGTTCCAAAAGCTTCTTAGATCGTGGTTCATCCTGGTTTGATAAGAATCATGAAGATAATGACATATGTCCAAACAGGTTAATCTGGATTCATCTGGATAGAAAGTGAGATATCTTCTTACTCACAACTCCTATGAGATTTATTAAACTTCCTGGTTATTCTTCACTGATTAGTGGTTCCCAATCAAGCTTCCTACATATTGGTTCATCCTGGTTTGATAAGAATCATGAAGATAATGGCATATGTCCGAACAGGCTAATCTGGAATCATCTGGATAGAAGGTGGGATATCTTATTGCTGACAACATTTATGAGATTTATTCAACTTCCTGGTTATTCTCCACTGATCAGTGGTTCCAAATAAAGCTTCTTATATCGTGGTTCATCCTGGTTTGATAGGAATCATGAAGATATTGCCATATATCCGAACAGGCTAATCTGGAATCACATGGATAGAAAGTGGGATATCTTCTTCCTCACAACTCCTATGAGATTTATTCAACTTCCTGGTTATTCTCCACTGATTAGTGGTTCCCAATCAAGCTTCTTACATCGAGGTTCATCCTGGTTTGATAAGAATCTGGAAGATATTGCCTTATGTCCGAACAGGGTAATCTGGAATCACCTGGATAGAAAGTGGGATATCTTCTTACTCACAACCCCTATGAGATTTATTCAACCACTGATTATTGGTTCCCAATCAAGCTTCTTACATATTGGTTCATCCTTGTTTGATAAGAATCATGAAGATAATGGCATATGTCCGAACAGGCTAATCTGGAATCATCTGGATAGAAGGTGGGATATCTTCTTGCTCACAACACTTCTGAGATTTATTCAACTTCTTGGTTATTCTCCACTGATTAGTGGTTTCAAATAAAGCTTCTTAGATCGTGGTTCATCTGGTTTGATAAGAATCATGAAGATATTGCCATATGTCCGAACATGCTAATCTGGAATCATCTGGATAGAAAGTGGGATATCTTCTTACTCACAACTCCTATGAGATTTATTCAACTTCCTGGTTATTCTCTACTGATTTTTGGTTCCAAATAAAGCCTCTTAGATCGTAGTTCATCCTGGTTTGATAAGAATCATGAAGATAATGGCATATGTCCGAACAGGCTAATCTGGAATCATCTGGATAGAAGGTGGGATATCTTCTTGCTCACAACAATTATGAGATTTATTCAACTTTCTGGTTATTCTCCACTGATTAGTGGTTCCAAATAAAGCTTCTTAGATCGTGTTTCATCCTGGTTTGATAAGAATCATGAAGATATTGCCATATGTCCGAATAGCTAATCTGGAATCATCTGGATCGAAAGTGGGATATCTTCTTACTCACAAAACCTATGAGATTTATTTAACTTCCTGGTTATTCTTCACTGAAATAGTGGTTCCAAATAAAGCTTCTTAGATCGTGGTTCATCCTGGTTTGATAAGAATCATGAAGATAATGACATATGTCCAAACAGGTTAATCTAGAATCATCTAGATAGAAAGTGGGATATTTTCTTACTCACAACTCCTATGAGATTTATTAAACTTCCTGATTATTCTCCACTGATTAGTGGTTCCCAATCAAGCTTCTTACATATTGGTTCATCCTGTTTTGATAAGAATCATGAAGATAACGGCATATGTCCGAACAGGCTAATCTGGAATAATCTGGATAGAAGGTGGGATATCTTCTTACTCACAACACTTATGAGATTTATTCAACTTCCTGGTTATTCTCCACTGATTAATGGTTCCAAATAAAGTTTCTTAGATCGTGGTTTATCCTGGTTTGATAAGAATCATGAAGATAATGGCATATGTCCGAACAGGCTAATCTGGAATCATCTGGATAGAAGGTGGGATATCTTCTTGCTCACAACACTTATGAGATTTATTCAACTTCCTGGTTATTCTCTACTGATTAGTGGTTCCAAGTAAAGCCTCTTAGATCGTGGTTCATCCTGTTTGGATAGGAATCATGAAGATAATGGCATATGTCCGAACAGGCTAATCTGGAATCATCTGGATGGAAGGTGGGATATCTTCTTGCTCACAACACTTATGAGATTTATTCAACTTCCTGGTTATTCTCCACTGATTAGTGGTCCAAATAAAGCTTCTTAGATCGTGGCTCATCCTGGTTTGATAAGAATCATGAAGATATTGCCTTATGTCCGAACAGGCTAATCTGGAATCACCTGGATAGAAAGTGAGATATCTTCTTACTCACAACTCCTATGAGATTTATTCAACCACTGATTAGTGGTTCCCAATCAAGCTTCTTACATATTGGTTCATCCTGGTTTGATAAGAATCATGAAGATAATGGCATATGTCCGAACATGCTAATCTGGAATCATCTGGATAGAAGGTAGGATATCTTCTTGCTCACAACAGTTATGAGATTTATTTAACTTCCTGGTTATTATCCACTGATTAGTGGCTCCAAATAAAGCTTCTTAGATCGTGGTTTATCTTGTTTGATAAGAATCAGGAAGATATTGCCATATGTCCGAATATGCTAATATGGAATCATCTGGATAGAAAGTGGGATATCTTCTTACTCACAACTCCTATGAGATTTATTCAACTTCCTGGTTATTCTCTACTGATTAGTGGTTCCAAATAAAGCCTCTTAGATCGTGGTTCATCCTGGTTTGATAAGAATCATGAAGATAATGGCATATGTCCGAACAGTCTAATCTGGAATCATCTGGATAAAAGGTGGGATATCTTCTTGCTCACAACACTTATGAGATTTATTCAACTTCCTGGTTATTCTCCACTGATTAGTGGTTCCAAATAAACCTTCTTAGATCGTGGTTCATCCTGGTTTGATAAGAATCATGAAGATATTGCCATATGTCCGAACATGCTAATCTGGAATCATGTGGATAGAAAGTGGGATATCTTCTTACTCACAACTCCTATGAGATTTATTTAACTTCCTGGTTATTCTTCACTGAATAGTGGTTCCAAATAAAGCTTCTTAGATTGTGGTTCATCCTGGTTTGATAAGAATCATGAAGATAATGACATATGTCCAAACAGGTTAATCTGGAATCATCTGGATAGAAAGTGGGATATCTTCTTACTCACAACTCCTATGAGATTTATTAAACTTCCTGGTTATTCTTCACTGATTAGTGGTTCCCAATCAAGCTTCCTACATATTGGTTCATCCTGGTTTGATAGGAATCATGATGATAATGGCATATGTCCGAACATGCTAATCTGGAATCATCTGGATAAAAGGTGGGATATCTTCTTGCTCACAACACTTATGATATTTATTCAACTTCCTGGTTATTCTCCACTGATTAGTGGTTCCAAATAAAGCTTCTTAGATCGTGGTTCATATTGGTTTGATAAGAATCATGAAGATATTGCCATATATCCGAACAGGCTAATCTGGAATCACATGGATAGAAAGTGGGATATCTTCTTCCTCACAACTCCTATGAGATTTATTCAACTTCCTGGCTACTCTCCACTGATTAGTGGTTCCTAATCAAGCTTCTTACATCGTGTTTCATCCTGGTTTGATAAGAATCATGAAGATAATGGCATATGTCCGAACAGGCTAATCTGGAATCATCTGGATAGAAAGTGGGATATCTTCTTACTCACAACTCCTATGAGATTTATTTAACTTCCTGGTTATTCTTCACGGAAAAGTGGTTCCAAATAAAGCTTCTTAGATCGTGGTTCATCCTGGTTTGATAAGAATCATGAAGATAATGACATATGTCCAAACAGGTTAATCTGGATTCATCTGGATAGAAAGTGAGATATCTTCTTACTCACAACTCCTATGAGATTTATTAAACTTCCTGGTTATTCTTCACTGATTAATGGTTCCCAATCAAGCTTCCTACATATTGGTTCATCCTGGTTTGATAAGAATCATGAAGATAATGGCATATGTCCGAACAGGCTAATCTGGAATCATCTGGATAGAAGGTGGGATATCTTATTGCTGACAACATTTATGAGATTTATTCAACTTCCTGGTTATTCTCCACTGATTAGTGGTTCCAAATAAAGCTTCTTAGATCGTGGTTCATCCTGGTTTGATAGGAATCATGAAGATATTGCCATATATCCGAACAGGCTAATCTGGAATCACATGGATAGAAAGTGGGATATCTTCTTCCTCACAACTCCTATGAGATTTATTCAACTTCCTGGTTATTCTCCACTGATTAGTGGTTCCCAATCAAGCTTCTTACATCGTGGTTCATCCTGGTTTGATAAGAATCATGAAGATATTGCCTTATGTCCGAACAGGCTAACCTGGAATCACCATGATAGAAAGTGGGATATCTTCTTACTCACAACCCCTATGAGATTTATTCAACCACTGATTATTGGTTCCCAATCAAGCTTCTTACATATTGGTTCATCCTTGTTTGATAAGAATCATGAAGATAATGGCATATGTCCGAACAGGCTAATCTGGAATCATCTGGATAGAATGTGGGATATCTTCTTGCTCACAACACTTCTGAGATTTATTCAACTTCCTGGTTATTCTCCACTGATTAGTGGTTTCAAATAAAGCTTCTTAAATCGTGGTTCATCTGGTTTGATAAGAATCATGAAGATATTGCCATATGTCCGAACATGCTAATCTGGAATCATCTGGATAGAAAGTGGGATATCTT
Organism: Raphanus raphanistrum x Raphanus sativus; assembly: GCA_019705995.1. Classification (NCBI taxonomy): domain Eukaryota; kingdom Viridiplantae; phylum Streptophyta; class Magnoliopsida; order Brassicales; family Brassicaceae; genus Raphanus; species Raphanus raphanistrum x Raphanus sativus. The sequence continues at coordinate 23,777,317 of CM034043.1, forward strand.
CTTACTCACAACTCCTATGAGATTTATTCAACTTCCTGGTTATTCTCTACTGATTATTGGTTCCAAATAAAGCCTCTTAGATCGTAGTTCATCCTGGTTTGATAAGAATCATGAAGATAATGGCATATGTCCGAACAGGCTAATCTGGAATCATCTGGATAGAAGGTGGGATATCTTCTTGCTCACAACACTTATGAGATTTATTCAACTTCCTGGTTATTCTACACTGATTAGTGGTTCCAAATAAAGCTTCTTAGATCGTGTTTCATCCTGGTTTGATAAGAATCATGAAGATATTGCCATATGTCCGAATAGCTAATCTGGAGTCATCTAGATAGAAAGTGGGATATCTTCTTACTCACAAAACCTATGAGATTTATTTAACTTCCTGGTTATTCTTCACTGAATAGTGGTTCCAAATAAAGCTTCTTAGATCGTGGTTCATCCTGGTTTGATAAGAATCATGAAGATAATGACATATGTCCAAACAGGTTAATCTAGAATCATCTAGATAGAAATTGGGATATCTTCTTACTCACAACTCCTATGAGATTTATTAAACTTCCTGATTATTCTCCACTGATTAGTGGGTCCCAATCAAGCTTCTTACATATTGGTTCATCCTGGTTTGATAAGAATCATGAAGATAATGGCATATGTCCGAACAGGCTAATCTGGAATCATCTGGATAGAAGGTGGGATATCTTCTTACTCACAACACTTATTAGATTTATTCAACTTCCTGGTTATTCTCCACTGATTAGTGGTTCCAAATAAAGTTTCTTAGATCGTGGTTTATCCTGGTTTGATAAGAATCATGAAGATTATGACATATGTCCGAACAGGCTAATCTGGAATCATCTGGATAGAAGGTGGGATATCTTCTTGCTCACAACACTTATGAGATTTATTCAACTTCCTGCTTATTCTCCACTGATTAGTGGTTCCAAGTAAAGCTTCTTAGATCGTGGTTCATCCTGGTTTGATAGGAATCATGAAGATATTGCCATATATCCGAACAGGCTAATCTGGAATCACATGGATAGAAAGTGGGATATCTTCTTCCTCACAAGTCCTATGAGATTTATTAAACTTCCTGGTTATTCTCTACTGATTAGTGGTTCCAAATAAAGCCTCTTAGATCGTGGTTCATCCTGGTTTGATAAGAATCATGAAGATAATGGCATATGTCCGAACAGGCTAATCTGGAATCATCTGGATAGAAGGTGGGTTATCTTCTTGCTCACAACACTTATGAGATTTATTCAACTTCCTGGTTATTCTCCACTGATTAGTGGTTCCAAATAAACCTTCTTAGATCGTGGTTCATCCTGGTTTGATAAGAATCATGAAGATATTGCCATATGTCCGAACAGACTAATCTGGAATCATCTGGATAGAAAGTGGGATATCTTCTTACTCACAACTCCTATGAGATTTATTTAACTTCCTGGTTATTCTTCACTGAATAGTGGTTCCAAATAAAGCTTCTTAGATTGTGGTTCATCCTGGTTTGATAAGAATCATGAAGATAATGACATATGTCCAAACAGGTTAATCTGGAATCATCTGGATAGAAGGTGGGTTATCTTCTTGCTCACAACACTTATGAGATTTATTCAACTTCCTGGTTATTCTCCACTGATTAGTGGTTCAAAATAAACCTTCTTAGATCGTGGTTCATCCTGGTTTGATAAGAATCATGAAGATATTGCCTTATGTCCGAACAGGCTAATCTGGAATCACCTGGATAGAAAGTGGGATATCTTCTTACTCACAACTCCTATGAGATTTATTCAACCACTGATTAGTGGTTCCCAATCAAGCTTCTTACATATTGGTTCATCCTGGTTTGATAAGAATCATGAACATAATGGCATATGTCCGAACAGGCTAAACTGGAATCATCTGGATAGAAGGTAGGATATCTTCTTGCTCACAACAGTTATGAAATTTATTTAACTTCCTGGTTATTATCCACTGATTAGTGGCTCCAAATAAAGCTTCTTAGATCGTGGTTTATCTGGTTTGATAAGAATCATGAAGATATTGCCATATGTCCGAATATGCTAATATGGAATCATCTGGATAGAAAGTGGGATATCTTCTTACTCACAACTCCTATGAGATTTATTCAACTTCCTGGTTATTCTCTACTGATTAGTGGTTCCAAATAAAGCCTCTTAGATCGTGGTTCATCCTGGTTTGATAAGAATCATGAAGATAATGGCATATGTCCGAACAGTCTAATCTGGAATCATCTGGATAAAAGGTGGGATATCTTCTTGCTCACAACACTTATGAGATTTATTCAACTTCCTGGTTATTCTCCACTGATTAGTGGTTCCAAATAAACCTTCTTAGATCGTGGTTCATCCTGGTTTGATAAGAATCATGAAGATATTGCCATATGTCCGAACAGACTAATCTGGAATCATCTGGATAGAAAGTGGGATATCTTCTTACTCACAACTCCTATGAGATTTATTTAACTTCCTGGTTATTCTTCACTGAATAGTGGTTCCAAATAAAGCTTCTTAGATTGTGGTTCATCCTGGTTTGATAAGAATCATGAAGATAATGACATATGTCCAAACAGGTTAATCTGGAATCATCTGGATAGAAAGTGGGATATCTTCTTACTCACAACTCCTATGAGATTTATTAAACTTCCTGGTTATTCTTCGCTGATTAGTGGTTCCCAATCAAGCTTCCTACATATTGGTTCATCCTGGTTTGATAGGAATCATGATGATAATGGCATATGTCCGAACATGCTAATCTGGAATCATCTGGATAAAAGGTGGGATATCTTCTTGCTCACAACACTTATGAGATTTATTCAACTTCCTGGTTATTCTCCACTGATTAGTGGTTCCAAATAAAGCTTCTTAGATCGTGGTTCATATTGGTTTGATAAGAATCATGAAGATATTGCCATATATCCGAACAGGCTAATCTGGAATCACATGGATAGAAAGTGGGATATCTTCTTCCTCACAACTCCTATGAGATTTATTCAACTTCCTGGTTACTCTCCACTGATTAGTGGTTCCTAATCAAGCTTCTTACATCGTGTTTCATCCTGGTTTGATAAGAATCATGAAGATAATGTCATATGTCCGAACAGGCTAATCTGGAATCATCTGGATAGAAGGTGGGTTATCTTCTTGCTCACAACACTTATGAGATTTATTCAACTTCCTGGTTATTCTCCACTGATTAGTGGTTCCAAATAAAGCTTCTTAGATCGTGGTTCATCCTGGTTTGATAAGAATCATGAAGATATTGCCATATGTCCGAACATGCTAATCTGGAATTATCTGGATAGAAGGTGGGATATCTTCTTACTCACAACTCCTATGAGATTTATTTAACTTCCTGGTTATTCTTCACTGAATAGTAGTTCCAAATAAAGCTTCTTAGATCGTGGTTCATCCTGGTTTGATAAGAATCATGAAGATAATGACATATGTCCAAACAGGTTAATCAGGAATCATCTGGATAGAAAGTGGGATATCTTCTTACTCACAACTCCTAAGAGATTTATTAAACTTCATGGTTATTATTCACTGATTAGTGGTTCCCAATCAAGCTTCCTACATATTGGTTCATCCTGGTTTGATAAGAATCATGATGATAATGGCATATGTCCGAACATGCTAATCTGGAATCATCTGGATAAAAGGTGGGATATCTTCTTGCTCACAACACTTATGAGATTTATTCAACTTCCTGGTTATTCTCCACTGATTAGTGGTTCCAAATAAAGCTTCTTAGATCGTGGTTCATATTGGTTTGATAAGAATCATGAAGATATTGCCATATATCCGAACAGGCTAATATGGAATTACATGGATAGAAAGTGGGATATCTTCTTCCTCACAACTCCTATGAGATTTATTCAACTTCCTGGTTATTCTCCACTGATTAGTGGTTCCCAACCAAGCTTCTTACATCGTGGTTCATCCTGGTTTGATAAGAATCATGAAGATATTGCCTTATGTCCGAACAGGCTAATCTGGAATCACCTGGATAGAAATTGGGATATCTTCTTACGCACAACCCCTATGAGATTTATTCAACCACTGATTATTGGTTCCCAATCAAGCTTCTTACATATTAGTTCATCCTGGTTTGATAAGAATCATGAAGATAATGGCATATGTCCAAACAGGTTAATCTGGAATCATCTGGATAGAAAGTGTAATATCTTCTTACTAACACCTCCTATGAGATTTATTAAACTTCCTGGTTATTCTTCACTGATTACTGGTTCCGAATCAAGCTTCTTACATATTGGTTCATCCTGGTTTGATAAGAATCATGAAGATAATGGCATATGTCCGAACACGCTAATCTGGAATCATCTGGATAGAAGGTGGGATATCTTCTTACTCACAACACTTATGAGATTTATTAAACTTCCTGGTTATTCTCCACTGATTATTGGTTCCAAATAAAGTTTCTTAGATCGTGGTTCATCCTGGTTTGATAAGAATCATGAAGATAATGGCATATGTCCGAACATGCTAATCTGGAATCATCTGGTTAGAAAGTGGGATATCTTCTTACTTACAACTCCTATGAGATTTATTTAACTTCCTGGTTATTCTTCACTGAATAGTAGTTCCAAATAAAGCTTCTTAGATCGTGGTTCATCCTGGTTTGATAAGAATTATGAAGATAATGACATATGTCCAAACAGGTTAATCTGGAATTATCTGGATAGAAAGTGGGATATCTTCTTACTCACAACTCCTATGAGATTTATTAAACTTCCTGGTTATTCTTCACAGATTAGTGGTTTCCAATCAAGCTTCCTACATATTGGTTCATCCTGGTTTGATAAGAATCATGATGACAATGGCATATGTCCGAACATGCTAATCTGGAATCATCTGGATAAAAGGTGGGATATCTTCTTGCTCACAACACTTATGAGATTTATTCAACTTCCTGGTTATTCTCCACTGATTAGTGGTTCCAAATAAAGCTTCTTAGATCGTGGTTCATATTGGTTTGATAAGAATCATGAAGATATTGCCATATATCCGAACAGGCTAATCTGGAATCACATGGATAGAAAGTGGGATATCTTCTTCCTCACAACTCCTATGAGATTTATTCAACTTCCTGGTTATTCTCCACTGATTAGTGGTTCCTAATCAAGCTTCTTACATCGTGGTTCATCCTGGTTTGATAAGAATCATGAAGATAATGGCATATGTCCGAACAGGCTAATCTGGAATCATCTGGATAGAAGGTGGGTTATCTTCTTGCTCACAACACTTATGAGATTTATTCAACTTACTGGTTATTCTCCACTTATTAGTGTTTCCCAATCAAGCTTCTTAGATATTGGTTCATCCTGGTTTGATAAGAATCATGAAGATAATGGCATATGTCCGAACAGGCTAATCTGGAATCATCTGGATAGAAGGTGGGATATCTTCTTGCTCACAACACTTATGAGATTTATTCAACTTCCTGGTTATTCTCCACTGATTATTGGTTCCAAATAAAGCTTCTTAGATCGTGGTTCATCCTGGTTTGATAAGAATCATGAAGATATTGCCATATGTCCGAACAGGCTAATCTGGAATCATCTGGATAGAAAGTGGGATATCTTCTTACTAACAACTCCTATGAGATTTATTTAACTTCCTGGTTATTCTTCACTGAATAGTGGTTCCAAAAAAAGCTTCTTAGATCGTGGTTCATCCTGGTTTGATAAGAATCATGAAGATAATGACATATGTCCAAACAGGTTAATCAGGAATAATCTGGATAGAAAGTGGAATATCTTCTTACTCACAACTCCTATGAGATTTATTAAACTTCCTGGTTATTCTTCACTGATTAGTGGTTCCCAATCAAGCTTCCTACATATTGGTTTATCCTGGTTTGATAAGAATCATGAAGATAATGGCATATGTCCGAACAGGCTAATCTGGAATTACCTGGATAGAAGGTGGGATATCTTATTGCTCACAACATTTATGAGATTTATTCAACTTCCTGGTTATTCTCCACTGATTAGTGGTTCCAAATAAAGCTTCTTAGATCGTGGTTCATCCTGGTTTGATAGGAATCATGAAGATATTGCCATATATCCGAACAGGCTAATCTGGAATCACATGGATAGAAAGTTGGTTATCTTCTTCCTCACAACTCCTATGAGATTTATTCAACTTCCTGGTTATTCTCCACTGATTAGTGGTTCCCAATCAAGCTTCTTACATCGTGGTTCATCCTGGTTTGATAAGAATCATGAAGATATTGCCTTATGTCTGAACAGGCTAATCTGGAATCACCTGGATAGAAATTGGGATATCTTCTTACTCACAACCCCTATGAGATTTATTCAACCACTTATTATTGGTTCCCAATCAAGCTTCTTACATATTGGTTCATCCTGGTTTGATAAGAATCATGAAGATAATGGCATATGTCCGAACAGGCTAATCTGGAATCATCTGGATAGAAGGTGGGATATCTTCTTGCTCACAACACTTATGAGATTTATTCAACTTTCTGGTTATTCTCCACTGATTAGTGGTTCCAAATAAAGCTTCTTAGATTGTGGTTCATCTGGTTTGATAAGAATCATGAAGATATTGCCATATGTCCGAACATGCTAATCTGGAATCATCTGTATAGAAAGTGGGATATCTTCTTACTCACAACTCCTATGAGATTTATTCAACTTCCTGGTTATTTTCTACTGATTAGTGGTTCCAAATAAAGCCTCTTAGATCGTAGTTCATCCTGGTTTGATAAGAATCATGAAGATAATGGCATATGTCCGAACAGGCTAATCTGGAATAATCTGGATAGAAGGTGGGATATCTTCATGCTCACAACACTTATGAGATTTATTCAACTTCCTGGTTATTCTCCACTGATTAGTGGTTCCAAATAAAGCTTTTTAGATCGTGGTTCATCCAGGTTTGATAACAATCATGAAGATATTGCCATATGTCCGAACAGGCTAATCTGGAATCACATGGATAGAAAGTGGGATATCTTCTTCCTCACAACTCCTATGAGATTTATTCAACTTCCTGGTTATTCTCCACTGATTAGTGGTTCGCAATCAAGCTTCTTACATCGTGGTTCATCCTGGTTTGATAAGAATCATGAAGATAATGGCATATGTCTGAACAGGCTAATCTGGAATCATCTGGATAGAAGGTGAGATATCTTTTTGCTCACAACACTTATGAGATTTATTCAACTTCCTGGTTATTCTCCACTGATTAGTGGTTTTCAATCAAGCTTCTTACATATTGGTTCATCCTGGTTTGATAAGAATCATGAAGATAATGGCATATGTCCGAACAGGCTAATCTGGAATTATCTGGATAGAAGGTGGGATATCTTCTTACTCACAACACTTATGAGATTTATTCAACTTCCTGGTTATTCTCCACTGATTAGTGGTTCCAAATAAAGTTTCTTAGATCGTGGTTTATCCTGGTTTGACAAGAATCATGAAGATAATGGCATATGTCCGAACAGGCTAATCTGGAATCATCTGGATAAAAGGTGGGATATCTTCTTGCTCACAACACTTATGAGATTTATTCAACTTCCTGGTTATTCTCCACAGATTAATGGTTCCAAGTAAAGCTTCTTAGATCGTCACTACAAGAAAACATCTCTGTTGCAAGGGAAAAAAACATCGCAATTCCGTTGCAAATCACGAGTTGCAACGGAATTGCGAGAAAAGTCAGTTCCTCGCAAATCTTTGCTTGCAAATCAAAAACGCTCGCAATTCTCTCGCAAAATTTGTAACGGAATGATTTCCCTCGCAAATTTGCAACGGAACTATTTTCCTCACAAATTTGCAACGGAATTATTATCCTCGCAAATTTGCAAGAGAAAAATATTCCCTCGCCAAATTGCAATAGATTTGAAAAAAAACTTTCCCTCGCAAATTTGTCTCAGGATATTAAAAAAAAATACAAAATAAAAAATATAAATAAATATATATAAAGAAACTGGTATTTATATATACATACAGATACATATTTAAATACATGAATATATTAAAAACCTAAAAAAACTTATAACAAACTGGTTTAGTTAATTGAACCACTTTAACAAAACCTAATTAAGTGTAATCTAACTAAACTTAACCAAACCTAATTCTAAAAAAAAATTAACCCTACAAAATAAATCAGCCGACTCCTTCCCTCCTCCGCCGCACCACCACCACAGCGACGTCCACCACCACAGTGACCACCGCTGGTTGTCTCCTTACACATCAAGCTTCTTCTCAATCCTTCACCTCCCTTTACCAAAACAAAAAAAAAATCAGATCTAAACAGGGGGAGAGACAGAGAGATAGAGAAAGAGAGAGAGGACGAACCTATTTTGCCTTGCTTACTCCAGCCTGAAAACAAACAAATTCAGTTCAAAACAGAGAGACAGAGACGGGTGAACAGAGAGAGAGAGGTCGAACCATGGTGGTGAGGCGTGAGATAAAGAAGATCTGGCGGTGTGTGAGAGAGAGAGAGGAGAGCTGGCGGCGAGGATAGCTTGAGAGAACTGGATTCGGCGAGGAGAGAGACGAGAAAGTGAGATCCAGCGAGGAGAGAGATTTGAGAGTGGGAGAAGACACAAGGTCAGCGAGAAAGAGAAGAGATGGTGGATAAAAAAATCTCTTGTTTCTTTTTTTTTTTTGACGGCACGAACAAATGAAAAGAATTAGGTTTATGTCATTATATACTAACCCTAGTCTGGAAACTCTTTTTTTTTTTTTGAGAAAATAGTTTTGCAACGGAATTGCAACGGGGCCCTCGCAATTCCCTCGCAAATTGCAACGGAATTTAATCCCTTGCAATTTTACAATAGATTTGCGAGGGAACCATTGCAATTTCCTTGCAAATTTATAGTTAAAGTGTTTTAGGGTTTTGTTATGTTTTCTATACACTAATATTTTTTTTTTTTTTTCTTCTTCTATACACTAATATGTTTCTTTATATTTACTTTTTGAAATTTACTTTATAAGTAATTTAAAATTTGAAGTTAAATAATAAATATATTAGTTTTAAGATTTTAGTTAGAGTTTATGGTATTGGTTAATTTGGAGTATAATATGTATAGGGTTTAAGGGTTAAAAGTTTGGGGTATTGATTTAAGATTTTAAGCTAAAGTTTGAAAATAAATTTGAAAATAAATTATAATTACGTTTGAAAAGTTTTTATTTAGAGTTTAGATTTAAAGTTATGAATATAGAATAGAGGTTGAGTATAAGGTTAAAGGTTTAGAATATTGAGTTTTAAGATTGATTTTTGAAAAAGAAATAATTTTTGAGTTTATCTTTAATATTTTAAGTTAAATTTAAGATTTGATGTTAGAATATTAAAGTTTGAAGTTTGTGTTTGGATTTAGGGTTTGAAAAATTATTTAGGGTTTAGGGATTTAAAAAGACAAACTAAAGCTTGAAAACATGGATTTGCAAGGAAATTGCAACGAGTCTCTCGCAAAACCCTTGCAAATTTGCAAGGGAAATTAGATTCTCTCGCAAATTAACAAGGGAATTGCGAGGGAATCTTTGCAAATTCCTTACCAATTCCTTGCAAACTCCTTGCAAATCAAATAACTTTAAGGTTTCATTTGGGGGTTTGGTATATTTTTGGTGGATTACTATGTATTTGTATTTGTTGTTTAAAAAATTAATTAATGTGATTTTTTTTCTTTGGAAATTTACTTGATGTGTATTTATTGTATAAATTATAAAATTTTGATATTTAGTACTTACTAATATTAGTTCAAGTTTCGAATTGTGAGAAAACAAGATAAACATATAAAGTTTTTATTTAGAGTTTAGATTTAAAGTTATGAATTTAGAATAGAGGTTGAGTATAAGGTTAAAGGTTTAGAGTATTGAGATTTGAGATTGATTTTTGAAAAAGAAATAATTTTGAGTTTATATTTAGTATTTTAAGTTAAATTTAAAATTTGGTGTTAGAATATTAAAGTTTGAAGTTTGTGTTTGGTTTTTAGGGTTTAAAAAAGCATTTAGAGTTTAGGGATTTAAAAGACAAACTAAAGCTTGAAAATATGAATTTGCAAAGAAATTGCAACGAGTCTCTCGCAAAACCCTTGCAAATTTGCAAGGGAAATTAGATTCTCTCGCAAATTAGCAAGGGAATTGCGAGGGAATCTTTGCAAATTCCTTGCAAACTCCTTGCAAATCAAATAACTTTAGGGTTTCATTTGGGGGTTTGGTATATTTTTGGTGGACTATATGTATTTGTATTTGTTGTTTAAAAAATTAATTAATGTGATTTTCTTTTTGGAAATTTACTTGATGTGTATTTATTGTATAAATTATAAAATTTTGATATTTAGTACTTACTAAATTAGTTCAAGTTTCGAATTATGAGAAAACAAGTTAAAAATTTCGTTGCAAAATTTGCAAGAGAATTTTTTTCTTTGCAAATTTGCAAGGGATTTGCAAGAACGATGTAACTACCATCGCAAATCTCTTGCAAATTTGCAAGCGAAACGTTTCTCTCGCAAATTTGCAAGAGACTTGCAAGGATTATATTTTTTCTTGCAATTTCGTTGCAAATACGTCGCAAATTTGCGAGGAAAAATTTCCCTTGCAAATTTCCATTGCAATAGGTCTGTTTTCTTGTAGTGCGTGTTTCATCCTGGTTTGATAGGAATCATGAAGATATTGCCATATATCCGAACAGGCTAATCTGGAATCACATGGATAGAAAGTGGAATATATTCTTACTCACAACTCCTATGGGATTTATTCAACCACTGATTAGTGGTTCCCAATCAAGCTTCTTACATATTGGTTCATCCTGGTTTGATAAGAATCATGAAGATAATGGCATATGTCCGAACAGGCTAATCTAGAATCATCTGGATAGAAGGTGGGATATCTTCTTGCTCACAACACTTATGAGATTTATTCAACTTCCTGGTTATTCTCCACTGATAAGTGGTTCCAAATAAAGCTTCTTAGATTGTGGTTCATCCTGGTTTGATAAGAATCATGAACATATGTCCGAACATGCTAATCTGGAATCATCTGGATAGAAAGTGGGATATCTTCTTACTTACAACTCCTATGAGATTTATTCAACTTCCTGGTTATTCTCTACTAATTAGTGGTTCCAAATAAAGCCTCTTAGATCGTGGTTCATCCTGGTTTGATAAGAATCATGAAGATATTGCCATATGTCCGAACATGCTAATCTGGAATCATCTGGATAGAAAGTGGGATATCTTCTTACTCACAACTCCTATGAGATTTATTCAACTTCCTGGCTATTCTCTACTGATTAGTGGTTCCAAATAAAGCATCTTAGATCGTGGTTCATCCTGGTTTGATAAGAATCATGAAGATAATGGCATATGTCCGAACAAGCTAATCTGGAATCATCTGGATAGAAGGTGGATATCTTCTTGCTCACAACACTTATGAGATTTATTCAACTTCCTGGTTATTCTCCACTGATTATTGGTTCCAAATAAAGTTTCTTAGATCGTGGTTCATCCTGGTTTGATAAGAATCATGAAGATAATGGCATATGTACGAACATGCTAATCTGGAATCATCTGGATAGAAAGTGGGATATCTTCTTACTTACATCTCCTATGAGATTTATTTAACTTCCTGGTTATTCTTCACTGAATAGTAGTTCCAAATAAAGCTTCTTAGATCGTGGTTCATCCTGGTTTGATAAGAATTATGAAGATAATGACATATGTCCAAACAGGTTAATCTGGAATTATCTGGATAGAAAGTGGGATATCTTCTTACTCACAACTCCTATGAGATTTATTAAACTTCCTGGTTATTCTTCACAGATTAGTGGTTTCCAATCAAGCTTCCTACATATTGGTTCATCCTGGTTTGATAAGAATCATGATGATAATGGCATATGTCCGAACATGCTAATTTGGAATCATCTGGATAAAAGGTGGGATATCTTCTTGCTCACAACACTTATGAGATTTATTCAACTTCCTGGTTATTCTCCACTGATTAGTGGTTCCAAATAAAGCTTCTTAGATCGTGTTTCATATTGGTTTGATAAGAATCATGAAGATATTGCCATATATCCGAACAGGCTAATCTGGAATCACATGGATAGAAAGTGGGATATCTTCTTCCTCACAACTCCTATGAGATTTATTCAACTTCCTGGTTATTCTCCACTGATTAGTGGTTCCTAATCAAGCTTCTTACATCGTGGTTCATCCTGGTTTGATAAGAATGATGAAGATAATGGCATATGCCCGAACAGGCTAATCTGGAATCATCTGGATAGAAGAGGGTTATCTTCTTGCTCACAACACTTATGAGATTTATTCAACTTCCTGGTTATTCTCCACTGATTAGTGTTTCCCAATCAAGCTTCTTACATATTGGTTCATCCTGGTTTGATAAGAATCATGAAGATAATGGCATATGTCTGAACAGGCTAATCTGGAATCATCTGGATAGAAGGTGGGATATCTTCTTGCTCACAACACTAATGAGATTTATTCAACTTCCTGGTTATTCTCCACTGATTATTGGTTCCAAATAAAGCTTCTTAGATCGTGGTTCATCCTGGTTTGATAAGAATCATGAAGATATTGCCATATGTCCGAAAAGGCTAATCTGGAATCATCTGGATAGAAAGTGGGATATCTTCTTACTAACAACTCCTATGAGATTTATTTAACTTCCTGGTTATTCTTCACTGAATATTGGTTCCAAAAAAGCTTCTTAGATCGTGGTTCATCCTGGTTTGATAAGAATCATGAAGATAATGACATATGTCCAAACAGGTTAATCAGGAATAATCTGGATAGAAAGTGAAATATCTTCTTACTCACAACTCCTATGAGATTTATTAAACTTCCTGGTTATTCTTCACTGATTAGTGGTTCCCAATCAAGCTTCCTACATATTGGTTTATCCTGGTTTGATAAGAATCATGAAGATAATGGCATATGTCCGAACAGGCTAATCTGGAATCACCTGGATAGAAGGTGGGATATCTTATTGCTCACAACATTTATGAGATTTATTCAACTTCCTGGTTATTCTCCACTGATTAGTGGTTCCAAATAAAGCTTCTTACATCGTGGTTCATCCTGGTTTGATAAGAATCATGAAGATATTGCCTTATGTCTGAACAGGCTAATCTGGAATCACCTGGATAGAAATTGGGATATCTTCTTACTCACAACCCCTATGAGATTTATTCAACCACTGATTATTGGTTCCCAATCAAGCTTCTTACATATTGGTTCATCCTGGTTTGATAAGAATCATGAAGATAATGGCATATGTCCAAACAGGCTAATCTGGAATCATCTGGATAGAAGGTGGGATATCTTCTTGCTCACAACACTTATGAGATTTATTCAACTTTCTGGTTATTCTCCACTGATTAGTGGTTCCAAATAAAGCTTCTTAGATTGTGGTTCATCTGGTTTGATAAGAATCATGAAGATATTGCCATATGTCCGAACATGCTAATCTGGAATCATCTGTATAGAAAGTGGGATATCTTCTTACTCACAACTCCTATGAGATTTATTCAACTTCCTGGTTATTTTCTACTGATTAGTGGTTCCAAATAAAGCCTCTTAGATCGTAGTTCATCCTGGTTTGATAAGAATCATGAAGATAATGGCATATGTCCGAACAGGCTAATCTGGAATAATCTGGATCGAAGGTGGGATATCTTCTTGCTCACAACACTTATGAGATTTATTCAACTTCTTGGTTATTCTCCACTGATTAGTGGTTCCAAATAAAGCTTTTTAGATCGTGGTTCATCCAGGTTTGATAACAATCATGAAGATATTGCCATATGTCCGAATAGGCTAATCTGGAATCACATGGATAGAAAGTGGGATATCTTCTTCCTCACAACTCCTATGAGATTTATTCAACTTCCTGGTTATTCTCCACTGATTAGTGGTTCGCAATCAAGCTTCTTACATTGTGGTTCATCCTGGTTTGATAAGAATCATGAAGATAATGGCATATGTCTGAACAGGCTAATCTGGAATCATCTGGATAGAAGGTGGGATATCTTTTTGCTCACAACACTTATGAGATTTATTCAACTTCCTGGTTATTCTCCACTGATTAGTGGTTTTCAATCAAGCTTCTTACATATTGGTTCATCCTGGTTTGATAAGAATCAAGAAGATAATGGCATATGTCCGAACAGGCTAATCTGGAATTATCTGGATAGAAGGTGGGATATCTTCTTACTCACAACACTTATGAGATTTATTCAACTTCCAGGTTATTCTCCACTGATTAGTGGTTCCAAATAAAGTTTCTTAGATCGTGGTTTATCCTGGTTTGACAAGAATCATGAAGATAATGGCATATGTCCGAACAGGCTAATCTGGAATCATCTGGATAAAAGGTGGGATATCTTCTTGCTCACAACACTTATGAGATTTATTCAACTTCCTGGTTATTCTCCACAGTTTAATGGTTCCAAGTAAAGCTTCTTAGATCGTGTTTTATCCTGGTTTGATAGGAATCATGAAGATATTGCCATATATCCGAACAGGCTAATCTGGAATCACATGTATAGAAAGTGGAATATCTTCTTACTCACAACTCCTATGGGATTTATTCAACCACTGATTAGTGGTTCCCAATCAAGCTTCTTACATATTGGTTCATCCTGGTTTGATAAGAATCATGAAGATAATGGCATATGTCCGAACAGGCTAATCTAGAATCATCTGGATAGAAGGTGGGATATCTTCTTGCTCACAACACTTATGAGATTTATTCAACTTCCTGGTTATTCTCCACTGATTAGTGGTTCCAAATAAAGCTTCTTAGATCGTGGTTCATCCTGGTTTGATAAGAATCATGAACATATGTCCGAACATGCTAATCTGGAATCATCTGGATAGAAAGTGGGATATCTTCTTACTCACAACTCCTATGAGATTTATTCAACTTCCTGGTTATTCTCTACTGATTAGTGGTTCCAAATAAAGCCTCTTAGATCGTGGTTCATCCTGGTTTGACTTATCATGAAGATATTGCCATATGTCCGAACATGCTAATCTGGAATCATCTGGATAGAAAGTGGGATATCTTCTTACTCACAACTCCTATGAGATTTATTCAACTTCCTGGCTATTCTCTGCTGATTAGTGGTTCCAAATAAAGCATCTTAGATCGTGGTTCATCCTGGTTTGATAAGAATCATGAAGATAATGGCATATGTCCGAACATGCTAATCTGGAATCATCTGGATAGAAGGTGGATATCTTCTTGCTCACAACACTTATGAGATTTATTCAACTTCGTGGTTATTCTCCACTGATTAGTGGTTGCAAATAAAGCTTCTTAGATCGTGGTTCATCTGGTTTGATAAGAATCATGAAGATATTGCCATATGTCCGAACATGCTAATCTGGAATCATCTGGATAGAAAGTGGGATATCTTCTTACTCACAACTCCTATTAGATTTATTCAACTTCCTGGTTATTCTCTACTGATTAGTGGTTCCAAATAAAGCCTCTTAGATCATGGTTCATCCTGGTTTGATAAGAATCATGAAGATAATGGCATATGTCCGAACATGCTAATCTGGAATCATCTGGATAGAAGGTGGGATATCTTCTTTCTCACAACACTTATGAGATTTATTCAACTTCCTGGTTATTCTCCACTGATTAGTGGTTCCAAATAAAGCTTTTTAGATCGTGGTTCATCCAGGTTTGATAACAATCATGAAGATATTGCCATATGTCCGAACAAGCTAATCTGGAATCATCTTGATAGAAAGTGGGATATCTTCTTACTCACAACTCCTATGAGATTTATTTAACTTCCTGGTTATTCTTCACTGAATAGTGGTTCCAAATAAAGCTTCTTAGATCGTGGTTCATCCTGGTTTGATAAGAATCACGAAGATAATGACATATGTCCAAACAGGTTAATCTGGAATCATCTGGATAGAAAGTGGAATATCTTCTTACTAACACCTCCTATGAGATTTATTAAACTTCCTGGTTATTATTCACTGATTAGTGGTTCCCAATCAAGCTTCTTACATATTGTTTCATCCTGGTTTGATAAGAATCTTGAAGATAATGGCATATGTCCGAACATGCTAATCTGGAATCATCTGGATAGAAGGTGGGATATCTTCTTGCTCACAACACTTATAAGATTTATTCAACTTCCTGGTTATTCTCCACAGATTATTGGTTCCAAATAAAGTTTCTTCGATCGTGGTTTATCCTGGTTTGATAAGAATCATGAAGATAATGGCATATGTCCGAACATGCTAATCTGGAATCATCTGGATAAAAGGTGGGATATCTTCTTGCTCACAACACTTATGAGATTTATTCAACTTCCTGGTTATTCTTCACTTATTAGTGGTTCCAAATAAAGCTTCTTAGAACGTGGTTCATTTTGGTTTGATAAGAATCATGAAGATATTGCCATATATCCGAACAGGCTAATCTGGAATCACATGGATAGAAAGTGGGATATCTTCTTCCTCACAACTCCTATGAGATTTATTCAACTTCCTGGTTATTCTCCACTGATTAGTGGTTCGCAATCAAGCTTCTTACATCGTGGTTCATCCTGGTTTGATAAGAATCATGAAGATAATGGCATATGTCTGAACAGGCTAATCTGGAATCATCTGGATAGAAGGTGGGATATCTTCTTGCTCACAACACTTATGAGATTTATTCAACTTCCTGGTTATTCTCCACTGATTAGTGGTTTTCAATTAAGCTTCTTACATATTGGTTCATCCTGGTTTGATAAGAATCATGAAGATAATGACATATGTCCGAACAGGCTAATCTGGAATTATCTGGATAGAAGGTGGGATATCTTCTTACTCACAACACTTATGAGATTTATTCAACTTCCTGGTTATTCTCCACTGATTAGTGGTTCCAAATAAAGTTTCTTAGATCGTGGTTTATCCTGGTTTGACAAGAATCATGAAGATAATGGCATATGTCCGAACAGGCTAATCTGGAATCATCTGGATAAAAGGTGGGATATCTTCTTGCTCACAACACTTATGAGATTTATTCAACTTCCTGGTTATTCTCCACAGATTAATGGTTCCAAATAAAGCTTCTTAGATCGTGTTTCATCCTGGTTTGATAGGAATCATGAAAATATTGCCATATATCCGAACAGGCTAATCTGGAATCACATGGATAGAAAGTGGAATATCTTCTTACTCACAACTCCTATGGGATTTATTCAACCACTGATTAGTGGTTCCCAATCAAGCTTCTTACATATTGGTTCATCCTGGTTTGATAAGAATCATGAAGATAATGGCATATGTCCGAACAGGCTAATCTAGAATCATCTGGATAGAAGGTGGGATATCTTCTTCCTCACAACACTTATGAGATTTATTCAACTTCCTGGTTAGTTACAAATAAAGCTTCTTAGATCGTGGTTCATCCTGGTTTGATAAGAATCATGAACATATGTCCGAACATGCTAATCTGGAATCATCTGGATAGAAAGTGGGATATCTTCTTACTCACAACTCCTATGAGATTTATTCAACTTTCTGGTTATTCTCTACTGATTAGTTGTTCCAAATAAAGCCTCTTAGATCGTGGTTCATCCTGGTTTGATAAGAATCATGAAGATATTGCCATATGTCCGAACATGCTAATCTGGAATCATCTGGATAGAAAGTGGGACATCTTCTTACTCACAACTCCTATGAGATTTATTCAACTTCCTGGCTATTCTCTACTGATTAGTGGTTCCAAATAAAGCCTCTTAGATCGTGGTTCATCCTGGTTTGATAAGAATCATGAAGATAATGGCATATGTCCGAACATGCTAATCTGGAATCATCTGGATAGAAGGTGGATATCTTCTTGCTCACAACACTTATGAGATTTATTCAACTTCCTGGTTATTCTCCACTGATTAGTGGTTGCAAATAAAGCTTCTTAGATCGTGGTTCATCTGGTTTGATAAGAATCATGAAGATATTGCCATATGTCCGAACATGCTAATCTGGAATCATCTGGATAGAAAGTGGGATATCTTCTTACTCACAACTCCTATGAGATTTATTCAACTTCCTGGTTATTCTATACTGATTAGTGGTTCCAAATAAAGCCTCTTAGATCATGGTTCATCCTGGTTTGATAAGAATCATGAAGATAATGGCATATGTCCGAACATGCTAATCTGGAATCATCAAGATAGAAGGTGGGATATCTTCTTTCTCACAACACTTATGAGATTTATTCAACTTCCTGGTTATTCTCCACTGATTAGTGGTTCCAAATAAAGCTTCTTAGATCGTGGTTCATCCTGGTTTGATAAGAATCATGAAGATATTGCCATATGTCCGAACAGGCTCATCTGGAATCATCTGGATAGAAAGTGGGATATCTTCTTACTCACAACTCCTATGAGATTTATTTAACTTCCTGGTTATTCTTCACTGAATAGTGGTTCCAAACAAAGCTTCTTAGATCGTGGTTCATCCTGGTTTGATAAGAATCATGAATATAATGACATATGTCCAAACAGGTTAATCTGGAATCATCTGGATAGAAAGTGGGATATCTTCTTACTCACAACTCCTATGAGATTTATTAAACTTCCTGGTTATTCTTCACTGATTAGTAGTTCCCAATCAAGCTTCCTACATATTGGTTCATCCTGGTTTGATAAGAATCATGAAGATAATGGCATATGTCCGAACAGGCTAATCTGGAATCATCTGGATAAAAGGTGGGATATCTTCTTGCTCACAACACTTATGAGATTTATTCAACTTCCTGGTTATTCTCCACAGATTAATGGTTCCAAATAAAGCTTCTTAGATCGTGTTTCATCCTGGTTTGATAGGAATCATGAATATATTGCCATATATCCGAACAGGCTAATCTGGAATCGCATGGATAGAAAGTGGAATATCTTCTTACTCACAACTCCTATGGGATTTATTCAACCACTGATTAGTGGTTCCCAATCAAGCTTCTTACATATTGGTTCATCCTGGTTTGATAAGAATCATGAAGATAATGGCATATGTCCGAACAGGCTAATCTAGAATCATCTAGATAGAAGGTGGGATATCTTCTTGCTCACAACACTTATGAGATTTATTCAACTTCCTGGTTATTCTCCACTGATTAGTGGTTCCAAATAAAGCTTCTTAGATCGTGGTTCATCCTGGTTTGATAAGAATCATGAAGATATTGCCATATGTCCGAACATGCTAATCTGGAATCATCTGGATAGAAAGTGGGACATCTTCTTACTCACAACTCCTATGAGATTTATTCAACTTCCTGGCTATTCTCTACTGATTAGTGGTTCCAAATAAAGCCTCTTAGATCGTGGTTCATCCTGGTTTGATAAGAATCATGAAGATAATGGCATATGTCCGAACATGCTAATCTGGAATCATCTGGATAGAAGGTGGATATCTTCTTGCTCACAACACTTATGAGATTTATTCAACTTCCTGGTTATTCTCCACTGATTAGTGGTTGCAAATAAAGCTTCTTAGATCGTGGTTCATCTGGTTTGATAAGAATCATGAAGATATTGCCATATGTCCGAACATGCTAATCTGGAATCATCTGGATAGAAAGTGGGATATCTTCTTACTCACAACTCCTATGAGATTTATTCAACTTCCTGGTTATTCTCTACTGATTAGTGGTTCCAAATAAAGCCTCTTAGATCATGGTTCATCCTGGTTTGATAAGAATCATGAAGATAATGGCATATGTCCGAACATGCTAATCTGGAATCATCTGGATAGAAGGTGGGATATCTTCTTTCTCACAACACTTATGAGATTTATTCAACTTCCTGGTTATTCTCCACTGATTAGTGGTTCCAAATAAAGCTTCTTAGATCGTGGTTCATCCTGGTTTGATAAGAATCATGAAGATATTGCCATATGTCCGAACAGGCTCATCTGGAATCATCTGGATAGAAAGTGGGATATCTTCTTACTCACAACTCCTATGAGATTTATTTAACTTCCTGGTTATTCTTCACTGAATAGTGGTTCCAAATAAAGCTTCTTAGATCGTGGTTCATCCTGGTTTGATAAGAATCATGAATATAATGACATATGTCCAAACAGGTTAATCTGGAATCATCTGGATAGAAAGTGGGATATCTTCTTACTCACAACTCCTATGAGATTTATTAAACTTCCTGGTTATTCTTCACTGATTAGTAGTTCCCAATCAAGCTTCCTACATATTGGTTCATCCTGGTTTGATAAGAATCATGAAGATAATGGCATATGTCCGAACAGGCTAATCTGGAATCATCTGGATAAAAGGTGGGATATCTTCTTGCTCACAACACTTATGAGATTTATTCAACTTCCTGGTTATTCTCCACAGATTAATGGTTCCAAATAAAGCTTCTTAGATCGTGTTTCATCCTGGTTTGATAGGAATCATGAAGATATTGCCATATATCCGAACAGGCTAATCTGGAATCGCATGGATAGAAAGTGGAATATCTTCTTACTCACAACTCCTATGGGATTTATTCAACCACTGATTAGTGGTTCCCAATCAAGCTTCTTACATATTGGTTCATCCTGGTTTGATAAGAATCATGAAGATAATGACATATGTCCGAACAGGCTAATCTAGAATCATCTGGATAGAAGGTGGGATATCTTCTTGCTCACAACACTTATGAGATTTATTCAACTTCCTGGTTATTCTCCACTGATTAGTGGTTCCAAATAAAGCTTCTTAGATCGTGGTTCATCCTGGTTTGATAAGAATCATGAAGATATTGCCATATGTCCGAACATGCTAATCTGGAATCATCTGGATAGAAAGTGGGATATCTTCTTACTCACAACTCCTATGAGATTTATTCAACTTCCTGGTTATTCTCTACTGATTAGTGGTTCCAAATAAAGCCTCTTAGATCGTGGTTCATCCTGGTTTGATAAGAATCATGAAGATATTGCCATATGTACGAACATGCTAATCTGGAATCATCTGGATAGAAAGTGGGATATCTTCTTACTCACAACTCCTATGAGATTTATTCAACTTCCTGGCTATTCTCTACTGATTAGTGGTTCCAAATAAAGCCTCTTAGATCGTGGTTCATCCTGGTTTGATAAGAATCATGAAGATAATGGCATATGTCCGAACATGCTAATCTGGAATCATCTGGATAAAAGGTGGATATCTTCTTGCTCACAACACTTATGAGATTTATTCAACTTCCTGGTTATTCTCCACTGATTAGTGGTTCCAAATAAAGCTTCTTAGATCGTGGTTCATCTGGTTTGATAAGAATCATGAAGATATTGCCATATGTCCGAACATGCTAATCTGGAATCATCTGGATAGAAAGTGGGATATCTTCTTACTCACAACTCCTATGAGATTTATTCAACTTCCTGGTTATTCTCTACTGATTAGTGGTTCCAAATAAAGCCTCTTAGATCATGGTTCATCCTGGTTTGATAAGAATCATGAAGATAATGGCATATGTCCGAACATGCTAATCTGGAATCATCTGGATAGAAGGTGGGATATCTTCTTGCTCACAACACTTATGAGATTTATTCAACTTCCTGGTTATTTTCTACTGATTAGTGGTTCCAAATAAAGCCTCTTAGATCGTAGTTCATCCTGGTTTGATAAGAATCATGAAGATAATGGCATATGTCAGAACAGGCTAATCTGGAATAATCTGGATAGAAGGTGGGATATCTTCTTGCTCACAACACTTATGAGATTTATTCAAATTCCTGGTTATTCTCCACTGATTAGTGGTTCCAAATAAACCTTCTTAGATCGTGGTTCATCCTGGTTTGATAAGAATCATGAAGATATTGCCATATGTCCGAACAAGCTAATCTGGAATCATCTGGATAGAAAGTGGGATATCTTCTTACTCACAACTCCTATGAGATTTATTTAACTTCCTGGTTATTCTTCACTGAATAGTGGTTCCAAATAAAGCTTCTTAGATCGTGGTTCATCCTGGTTTGATAAGAATCATGAAGATAATGACATATGTCCAAACAGGTTAATCTGGAATCATCTGGATAGAAAGTGGGATATCTTCTTACTCACAACTCCTATGAGATTTATTAAACTTCCTGGTTATTCTTCACTGATTAGTAGTTCCCAATCAAGCTTCCTACATATTGGTTCATCCTGGTTTGATAAGAATCATGAAGATAATGGCATATGTCCGGACAGGCTAATCTAGAATCATCTGGATAGAAGGTGGGATATCTTCTTGCTCACAACACTTATGAGATTTATTCAACTTCCTGGTTATCTCCACTGATTAGTGGTTCCAAATAAAGCTTCTTAGATCGTGGTTCATCTGGTTTGATAAGAATCATGAAGATATTGCCATATGTCCGATCATTTAATCTGGAATCATCTGGATAGAAAGTGGAATATCTTCTTACTCACAACTCCTATGAGATTTATTCAACTTCCTGGTTATTCTCTACTGATTAGTGGTTCCAGATAAAGCCTCTTAGATCGTGGTTCATCCTGGTTTGATAAGAATCATGAAGATAATGGCATATGTCCGAACATGCTAATCTGGAATCATCTGGATAGAAGGTGGGATATCTTCTTGCTCACAACACTTATGAGATTTATTCAAGTTCCTGGTTATTCTCCACTGATTAGTGGTTCCAAATAAAGCTTCTTAGATCGTGGTTCATCCTGGTTTGATAAGAATCATGAAGATATTGCCATATGTCCGAACAGGCTAATCTGGAATCATCTGGATAGAAAGTGGGATATCTTCTTACTCAAAACTCCTATAAGATTTATTTAACTTCCTGGTTATTCTTCACTGAATAGTGGTTCCAAATAAAGCTTCTTAGATCGTGGTTCATCCTGGTTTGATAAGAATCATGAAGATAATGGCATATGTCCGAACATGCTAATCTGGAATCATCTGGATAGAAGGTGGGATATCTTCTTGCTCACAACACTTATGAGATTTATTCAACTTCCTGGTTATTCTCCATTGGTTAGTGGTTCCAAATAAAGCTTCTTAGATCGTGGTTCATCCTGGTTTGATAAGAATCATGAAGATATTGCCATATGCCGAACAGGCTAATATGGAATCATCTGGATAGAAAGTGGGATATCTTCTTACTCACAACTCCTATGAGATTTATTTAACTTCCTGGTTATTCTTCACTTAATAGTGGTTCCAAATAAAGCTTCTTAGATCGTGGTTCATCCTGGTTTGATAAGAATCATGAAGATAATGACATATGTCCAAATAGGTTAATCTGGAATCATCTGGATATAAAGTGGGATATCTTCTTACTCACAACTCCTATGAGATTTATTAAACTTCCTCGTTATTCTTCACTGATTAGTGGTTCCCAATCAAGCTTCCTACATATTGGTTCATCCTGGTTTGATAAGAATCATGAAGATAACAGCATATGTCCGAACATGCTAATCTGGAATCATCTGGATAGAAGGTGGGATATCTTATTGCTCACAACATTTAGGAGATTTATTCAACTTCCTGGTTATTCTCCACTGATTAGTGGTTCCAAATAAAGCTTCTTAGATAGTGGTTCATCCTGGTTTGATAGGAATCATGAAGATATTGCCATATATCCGAACATGCTAATCTGGAATCACATGGATAGAAAGTGGGATATCTTCTTCCTCACAACTCCTATGAGATTTATTCAACTTCCTGGTTATTCTCCACTGATTAGTGGTTCCCAATCAAGCTTCTTACATCGTGGTTCATCCTGGTTTGATAAGAATCATGAAGATATTGCCTTATGTCCGAACACGCTAATTTGGAATCACCTGGATAGAAATTGGGATATCTTCTTACGCACAACCCCTATGAGATTTATTCAACCACTGATTATTGGTTCCCAATCAAGCTTCTTACATATTGGTTCATCCTGGTTTGATAAGAATCATGAAGATAATGGCATATGTCCAAACAGGTTAATCTGGAATCATCTGGATAGAAAGTGTAATATCTTCTTACTAACACCTCCTATGAGATTTATTAAACTTCCTGGTTATTCTTCACTGATTAGTGGTTCCCAATCAAGCTTCTTACATATTGGTTCATCCTGGTTTGATAAGAATCATGAAGATAATGGCATATGTCCGAACAGGCTAATCTGGAATCATCGGGATAGAAGGTGGGATATCTTCTTACTCACAACACTTATGAGATTTATTCAACTTCCTGGTTATTCTCCACTGATTATTGATTCCAAATAAAGTTTCTTAGATCGTGGTTCATCCTGGTTTGATAAGAATCATGAAGATAATGGCATATGTCCGAACATGCTAATCTGGAATCATCTGGATAGAAAGTGGGATATCTTCTTATTCACAACTCCTATATGATTTATTTAACTTCCTGGTTATTCTTCACTGAATAGTAGTTCCAAATAAAGCTTCTTAGATCGTGGTTCATCCTGGTTTGATAAGAATTATGAAGATAATGACATATGTCCAAACAGGTTAATCTGGAATCATCTGGATAGAAAGTGGGATATCTTCTTACTCACAACTCCTATGAGATTTATTAAACTTCCTGGTTATTCTTCACAGATTAGTGGTTCCCAATCAAGCTTCCTACATATTGGTTCATCCTGGTTTGATAAGAATCATGATGATAATGGCATATGTCCGAACATGCTAATCTGGAATCATCTGGATAAAAGGTGGGATATCTTCTTGCTCACAACACTTATGAGATTTATTCAACTTCCTGGTTATTCTCCACTGATTAGTGGTTCCAAATAAAGCTTCTTAGATCGTGGTTCATATTGGTTTGATAAGAATCATGAAGATATTGCCATATATCCGAACAGGCTAATATGGAATTACATGGATAGAAAGTGGGATATCTTCTTCCTCACAACTCCTATGAGATTTATTCAACTTCCTGGTTATTCTCCACTGATTAGTGGTTCCCAATCAAGCTTCTTAAATCGTGGTTCATCCTGGTTTGATAAGAATCATGAAGATATTGCCTTATGTCCGAACAGGCTAATCTGGAATCACCTGGATAGAAATTGGGATATCTTCTTACGCACAACCCCTATGAGATTTATTCAACCACTGATTATTGTTTCCCAATCAAGCTTCTTACATATTGGTTCATCCTGGTTTGATAAGAATCATGAAGATAATGGCATATGTCCAAACAGGTTAATCTGGAATCATCTGGATAGAAAGTGTAATATCTTCTTACTAACACCTCCTATGAGATTTATTAAACTTCCTGGTTATTCTTCACTGATTAGTGGTTCCGAATCAAGCTTCTTACATATTGGTTCATCCTGGTTTGATAAGAATCATGAAGATAATGGCATATGTCCGAACAGGCTAATCTGGAATCATCTGGATAGAAGGTGGGATATCTTCTTACTCACAACACTTATGAGATTTATTCAACTTCCTGGTTATTCTCCACTGATTATTGGTTCCAAATAAAGTTTCTTAGATCGTGGTTCATCATGGTTTGATAAGAATCATGAAGATAATGGCATATGTCCGAACATGCTAATCTGGAATCATCTGGATAGAAAGTGGGATATCTTCTTACTTACAACTCCTATGAGATTTATTTGACTTCCTGGTTATTCTTCACTGAATAGTAGTTCCAAATAAAGCTTCTTAGATCGTGGTTCATCCTGGTTTGATAAGAATTATGAAGATAATGACATATGTCCAAACAGGTTATTCTGGAATCATCTGGATCGAAAGTGGGATATCTTCTTACTCACAACTCCTATGAGATTTATTAAACTTCCTGGTTATTCTTCACAGATTAGTGGTTCCCAATCAAGCTTCCTACATATTGGTTCATCCTGGTTTGATAAGAATCATGATGATAATGGCATATG
The DNA here is from genome assembly GCA_019705995.1 of Raphanus raphanistrum x Raphanus sativus. NCBI lineage: Eukaryota > Viridiplantae > Streptophyta > Magnoliopsida > Brassicales > Brassicaceae > Raphanus > Raphanus raphanistrum x Raphanus sativus. The sequence continues at coordinate 23,803,243 of CM034043.1, forward strand.
TCCGAACATGCTAATCTGGAATCATCTGGATAAAAGGTGGGATATCTTCTTGCTCACAACACTTATGAGATTTATTCAACTTCCTGGTTATTCTCCACTGATTAGTGGTTCCAAATAAAGCTTCTTAGATCGTGGTTCATATTGGTTTGATAAGAATCATGAAGATATTGCCATATATCCGAACAGGCTAATATGGAATTACATGGATAGAAAGTGGGATATCTTCTTCCTCACAACTCCTATGAGATTTATTCAACTTCCTGGTTATTCTCCACTGATTAGTGGTTCCCAATCAAGCTTCTTACATCGTGGTTCATCCTGGTTTGATAAGAATCATGAAGATATTGCCTTATGTCCGAACAGGCTAATCTGGAATCACCTGGATAGAAATTGGGATATCTTCTTACGCACAACCCCTATGAGATTTATTCAACCACTGATTATTGGTTCCCAATCAAGCTTCTTACATATTGGTTCATCCTGGTTTGATAAGAATCATGAAGATAATGGCATATGTCCGAACATGCTAATCTGGAATCATCTGGATAGAAAGTGGGATATCTTCTTACTTACAACTCCTATGAGATTTATTTGACTTCCTGGTTATTCTTCACTGAATAGTAGTTCCAAATAAAGCTTCTTAGATCGTGGTTCATCCTGGTTTGATAAGAATTATGAAGATAATGACATATGTCCAAACAGGTTAATCTGGAATCATCTGGATAGAAAGTGGGATATCTTCTTACTCACAACTCCTATGAGATTTATTAAACTTCCTGGTTATTCTTCACAGATTAGTGGTTCCCAATCAAGCTTCCTACATATTGGTTCATCCTGGTTTGATAAGAATCATGATGATAATGGCATATTTCCGAACATGCTAATCTGGAATCATCTGGATAAAAGGTGGGATATCTTCTTGCTCACAACACTTATGAGATTTATTCAACTTCCTGGTTATTCTCCACTGATTAGTGGTTCCAAATAAAGCTTCTTAGATCGTGGTTCATATTGGTTTGATAAGAATCATGAAGATATTGCCATATATCCGAACAGGCTAATATGGAATTACATGGATAGAAAGTGGGATATCTTCTTCCTAACAACTCCTATGAGATTTATTCAACTTCCTGGTTATTCTCCACTGATTAGTGGTTCCCAATCAAGCTTCTTACATCGTGGTTCATCCTGGTTTGATAAGAATCATGAAGATATTGCCTTATGTCCGAACAGGCTAATCTGGAATCACCTGGATAGAAATTGGGATATCTTCTTACGCACAACCCCTATGAGATTTATTCAACCACTGATTATTGGTTCCCAATCAAGCTTCTTACATATTGGTTCATCCTGGTTTGATAAGAATCATGAAGATAATGGCATATGTCCAAACAGGTTAATCTGGAATCATCTGGATAGAAAGTGTAATATCTTCTTACTAACACCTCCTATGAGATTTATTAAACTTCCTGGTTATTCTTCACTGATTAGTGGTTCCGAATCAAGCTTCTTACATATTGGTTCATCCTGGTTTGATAAGAATCATGAAGATAATGGCATATGTCCGAACAGGCTAATCTGGAATCATCTGGATAGAAGGTGGATATCTTCTTACTCACAACACTTATGAGATTTATTCAACTTCCTGGTTATTCTCCACTGATTATTGGTTCCAAATAAAGTTTCTTAGATCGTGGTTCATCATGGTTTGATAAGAATCATGAAGATAATGGCATATGTCCGAACATGCTAATCTGGAATCATCTGGATAGAAAGTGGGATATATTCTTACTTACAACTCCTATGAGATTTATTTGACTTCCTGGTTATTCTTCACTGAATAGTAGTTCCAAATAAAGCTTCTTAGATCGTGGTTCATCCTGGTTTGATAAGAATTATGAAGATAATGACATATGTCCAAACAGGTTATTCTGGAATCATCTGGATAGAAAGTGGGATATCTTCTTACTCACAAATCCTATGAGATTTATTAAACGTCCTGGTTATTCTTCACAGATTAGTGGTTCCCAATCAAGCTTCCTACATATTGGTTCATCCTGGTTTGATAAGAATCATGATGATAATGGCATATGTCCGAACATGCTAATCTGGAATCATCTGGATAAAAGATGGGATATCTTCTTGCTCACAACACTTATGAGATTTATTCAACTTCCTGGTTATTCTCCACTGATTAGTGGTTCCAAATAAAGCTTCTTAGATCGTGGTTCATATTGGTTTGATAAGAATCATGAAGATATTGCCATATATCCGAACAGGCTAATCTGGAATCACATGGATAGAAAGTGGGATATCTTCTTCCTCACAACTCCTATGAGATTTATTCAACTTCCTGGTTATTCTCCACTGATTAGTGGTTCCCAATCAAGCTTCTTATATCGTGGTTCATCCTGGTTTGATAAGAATCATGAAGATATTGCCTTATGTCCGAACAGGCTAATCTGGAATCACCTGGATAGAAATTGGGATATCTTCTTACGCACAACCCCTATGAGATTTATTCAACCACTGATTATTGGTTCCCAATCAAGCTTCTTACATATTGGTTCATCCTGGTTTGATAAGAATCATGAAGATAATGGCATATGTCCGAACATGCTAATCTGGAATCATCTGGATAGAAAGTGGGATATCTTCTTACTTACAACTCCTATGAGATTTATTTGACTTCCTGGTTATTCTTCACTGAATAGTAGTTCCAAATAAAGCTTCTTAGATCGTGGTTCATCCTGGTTTGATAAGAATTATGAAGATAATGACATATGTCCAAACAGGTTAATCTGGAATCATCTGGATAGAAAGTGGGATATCTTCTTACTCACAACTCCTATGAGATTTATTAAACTTCCTGGTTATTCTTCACAGATTAGTGGTTCCCAATCAAGCTTCCTACATATTGGTTCATCCTGGTTTGATAAGAATCATGATGATAATGGCATATGTCCGAACATGCTAATCTGGAATCATCTGGATAAAAGGTGGGATATCTTCTTGCTCACAACACTTATGAGATTTATTCAACTTCCTGGTTATTCTCCACTGATTAGTGGTTCCAAATAAAGCTTCTTAGATCGTGGTTCATATTGGTTTGATAAGAATCATGAAGATATTGCCATATATCCGAACATGCTAATATGGAATTACATGGATAGAAAGTGGGATATCTTCTTCCTCACAACTCCTATGAGATTTATTCAACTTCCTGGTTATTCTCCACTGATTAGTGGTTCCCAATCAAGCTTCTTACATCGTGGTTCATCCTGGTTTGATAAGAATCATGAAGATATTGCCTTATGTCCGAACAGGCTAATCTGGAATCACCTGGATAGAAATTGGGATATCTTCTTACGCACAACCCCTATGAGATTTATTCAACCACTGATTATTGGTTCCCAATCAAGCTTCTTACATATTGGTTCATCCTGGTTTGATAAGAATCATGAAGATAATGGCATATGTCCAAACAGGTTAATCTGGAATCATCTGGATAGAAAGTGTTATATCTTCTTACTAACACCTCCTATGAGATTTATTAAACTTCCTGGTTATTCTTCACTGATTAGTGGTTCCGAATCAAGCTTCTTACATATTGGTTCATCCTGGTTTGATAAGAATCATGAAGATAATGGCATATGTCCGAACAGGCTAATCTGGAATCATCTGGATAGAAGGTGGGATATCTTCTTACTCACAACACTTATGAGATTTATTCAACTTCCTGGTTATTCTCCACTGATTATTGGTTCCAAATAAAGTTTCTTAGATCGTGGTTCATCATGGTTTGATAAGAATCATGAAGATAATGGCATATGTCCGAACATGCTAATCTGGAATCATCTGGATAGAAAGTGGGATATATTCTTACTTACAACTCCTATGAGATTTATTTGACTTCCTGGTTATTCTTCACTGAATAGTAGTTCCAAATAAAGCTTCTTAGATCGTGGTTCATCCTGGTTTGATAAGAATTATGAAGATAATGACATATGTCCAAACAGGTTATTCTGGAATCATCTGGATAGAAAGTGGGATATCTTCTTACTCACAAATCCTATGAGATTTATTAAACGTCCTGGTTATTCTTCACAGATTAGTGGTTCCCAGTCAAGCTTCCTACATATTGGTTCATCCTGGTTTGATAAGAATCATGATGATAATGGCATATGTCCGAACATGCTAATCTGGAATCATCTGGATAAAAGATGGGATATCTTCTTGCTCACAACACTTATGAGATTTATTCAACTTCCTGGTTATTCTCCACTGATTAGTGGTTCCAAATAAAGCTTCTTAGATCGTGGTTCATATTGGTTTGATAAGAATCATGAAGATATTGCCATATATCCGAACAGGCTAATCTGGAATCACATGGATAGAAAGTGGGATATCTTCTTCCTCACAACTCCTATGAGATTTATTCAACTTCCTGGTTATTCTCCACTGATTAGTGGTTCCTAATCAAGCTTCTTATATCGTGGTTCATCCTAGTTTGATAAGAATCATGAAGATAATGGCATATGTCCGAACAGGCTAATCTGGAATCATCAGGATAGAAGGTGGGTTATCTTCTTGCTCACAACACTTATGAGATTTATTCAACTTCCTGGTTATTCTCCACTGATTAGTGTTTCCCAATCAAGCTTCTTACATATTGGTTCATCCTGGTTTGAAAAGAATCATGAAGATAATGGCATATGTCCGAACAGGCTAATCTGGAATCATCTGGATAGAAGGTGGGATATCTTCTTGCTCACAACACTTATGAGATTTATTCGACTTCCTGGTTATTCTCAACTGATTAGTGGTTCCAAATAAAGCTTCTTAGATCGTGGTTCATCCTGGTTTGATAAGAATCATGAAGATATTGCCATATGTCCGAACATGCTAATCTGGAATCATCTGGATAGAAAGTGGGATATCTTCTTACTCACAACTCCTATGAGATTTATTTAACTTCCTGGTTATTCTTCACTGAATAGTGGTTCCAAAAAAAGCTTCTTAGATCGTGGTTCATCCTGGTTTGATAAGAATCATGAAGATAATGACATATGTCCAAACAGGTTAATCTGGAATAATCTGGATAGAAAGTGGAATATCTTCTTACTCACAACATTTATGAGATTTATTCAACTTCCTGGTTATTCTCCACTGATTAGTGGTTCCAAGTAAAGCTTCTTAGATCGCGGTTCATCCTGGTTTGATAGGAATCATGAAGATATTGCCATATATCCGAACAGGCTAATCTGGAATCACATGGATAGAAAGTTGGTTATCTTCTTCCTCACAACTCCTATGAGATTTATTCAACTTCCTGGTTATTCTCCACTGATTAGTGGTTCCCAATCAAGCTTCTTACATCGTGGTTCATCCTGGTTTAAGAAGAATCATGAAGATATTGCCTTATGTCTGAACAGGCTAATCTGGAATCACCTGGATAGAAATTGGGATATCTTCTTACTCACAACCCCTATGAGATTTATTCAACCACTGATTATTGGTTCCCAATCAAGCTTCTTACATATTGGTTCATCCTGGTTTGATAAGAATCATGAAGATAATGGCATATGTCCGAACAGGCTAATCTGGAATCATCTGGATAGAAGGTGGGATATCTTCTTGCTCACAACACTTATGAGATTTATTCAACTTTCTGGTTATTCTCCACTGATTAGTGGTTCCAAATAAAGCTTCTTAGATTGTGGTTCATCTGGTTTGATAAGAATCAAGAAGATATTGCCATATGTCCGAACATGCTAATCTGGAATCATCTGGATAGAAAGTGGGATATCTTCTTACTCACAACTCCTATGAGATTTATTCAACTTCCTGGTTATTTTCTACTGATTAGTGGTTCCAAATAAAGCCTCTTAGATCGTAGTTCATCCTGGTTTGATAAGAATCATGAAGATAATGGCATATGTCCGAACAGGCTAATCTGGAATAATCTGGATAGAAGGTGGGATATCTTCTTGCTCACAACACTTATGAGATTTATTCAACTTCCTGGTTATTCTCCACTGATTAGTGGTTCCAAATAAAGCTTTTTAGATCGTGGTTCATCCAGGTTTGATAACAATCATGAAGATATTGCCATATGTCCGAACAAGCTAATCTGGAATCATCTCGATAAAAAGTGGGATATCTTCTTACTCACAAGTCCTATGAGATTTATTTAACTTCCTGGTTATTCTTCACTGAATAGTGGTTCCAAATAAAGCTTCTTAGATCGTGGTTCATCCTGGTTTGATAAGAATCATGAAGATAATGACATATGTCCAAACATGTTAATCTGGAATAATCTGGATAGAAAGTGGAATATCTTCTTACTCACAACTCCTATGAGATTTATTAAACTTCCTGGTTATTCTTCACTGATTAGTGGTTCCCAATCAAGCTTCCTACATATTGGTTTATCCTGGTTTGATAAGAATCATGAAGATAATAGCATATGTCCGAACAGGCTAATCTGGAATCACCTGGATAGAAGGTGGGATATCTTATTGCTCACAACATTTATGAGATTTATTCAACTTCCTGGTTATTTTCCACTGATTAGTGGTTCCAAATAAAGCTTCTTAGATCGTGGTTCATCCTGGTTTGATAGGAATCATGAAGATATTGTCATATATCCAAACAGGCTAATCTGGAATCACATGGATAGAAAGTTGGTTATCTTCTTCCTCACAACTCCTATGAGATTTATTCAACTTCCTGGTTATTCTCCACTGATTAGTGGTTCCCTATCAAGCTTCTTACATCGTGGTTCATCCTGGTTTGATAAGAATCATGAAGATATTGCCTTATGTCTGAACAGGCTAATCTGGAATCACCTGGATAGAAATTGGGATATCTTCTTACTCACAACCCCTATGAGATTTATTCAACCACTGATTATTGGTTCCCAATCAAGCTTCTTACATATTGGTTCATCCTCGTTTGATAAGAATCATGAAGATAATGGCATATGTCCAAACAGGTTAATCTGGAATCATCTGGATAGAAAGTGTAATATCTTCTTACTAACACCTCCTATGAGATTTATTAAACTTCCTGGTTATTCTTCACTGATTAGTGGTTCCGAATCAAGCTTCTTACATATTGGTTCATCCTGGTTTGATAAGAATCATGAAGATAATGGCATATGTCCGAACAGGCTAATCTGGAATCATCTGGATAGAAGGTGGATATCTTCTTACTCACAACACTTATGAGATTTATTCAACTTCCTGGTTATTCTCCACTGATTATTGGTTCCAAATAAAGTTTCTTAGATCGTGGTTCATCATGGTTTGATAAGAATCATGAAGATAATGGCATATGTCCGAACATGCTAATCTGGAATCATCTGGATAGAAAGTGGGATATATTCTTACTTACAACTCCTATGAGATTTATTTGACTTCCTGGTTATTCTTCACTGAATAGTAGTTCCAAATAAAGCTTCTTAGATCGTGGTTCATCCTGGTTTGATAAGAATTATGAAGATAATGACATATGTCCAAACAGGTTATTCTGGAATCATCTGGATAGAAAGTGGGATATCTTCTTACTCACAAATCCTATGAGATTTATTAAACGTCCTGGTTATTCTTCACAGATTAGTGGTTCCCAATCAAGCTTCCTACATATTGGTTCATCCTGGTTTGATAAGAATCATGATGATAATGGCATATGTCCGAACATGCTAATCTGGAATCATCTGGATAAAAGATGGGATATCTTCTTGCTCACAACACTTATGAGATTTATTCAACTTCCTGGTTATTCTCCACTGATTAGTGGTTCCAAATAAAGCTTCTTAGATCGTGGTTCATATTGGTTTGATAAGAATCATGAAGATATTGCCATATATCCGAACAGGCTAATCTGGAATCACATGGATAGAAAGTGGGATATCTTCTTCCTCACAACTCCTATGAGATTTATTCAACTTCCTGGTTATTCTCCACTGATTAGTGGTTCCCAATAAAGCTTCTTATATCGTGGTTCATCCTGGTTTGATAAGAATCATGAAGATATTGCCTTATGTCCGAACAGGCTAATCTGGAATCACCTGGATAGAAATTGGGATATCTTCTTACGCACAACCCCTATGAGATTTATTCAACCACTGATTATTGGTTCCCAATCAAGCTTCTTACATATTGGTTCATCCTGGTTTGATAAGAATCATGAAGATAATGGCATATGTCCGAACATGCTAATCTGGAATCATCTGGATAGAAAGTGGGATATCTTCTTACTTACAACTCCTATGAGATTTATTTGACTTCCTGGTTATTCTTCACTGAATAGTAGTTCCAAATAAAGCTTCTTAGATCGTGGTTCATCCTGGTTTGATAAGAATTATGAAGATAATGACATATGTCCAAACAGGTTAATCTGGAATCATCTGGATAGAAAGTGGGATATCTTCTTACTCACAACTCCTATGAGATTTATTAAACTTCCTGGTTATTCTTCACAGATTAGTGGTTCCCAATCAAGCTTCCTACATATTGGTTCATCCTGGTTTGATAAGAATCATGATGATAATGGCATATGTCCGAACATGCTAATCTGGAATCATCTGGATAAAAGGTGGGATATCTTCTTGCTCACAACACTTATGAGATTTATTCAACTTCCTGGTTATTCTCCACTGATTAGTGGTTCCAAATAAAGCTTCTTAGATCGTGGTTCATATTGGTTTGATAAGAATCATGAAGATATTGCCATATATCCGAACATGCTAATATGGAATTACATGGATAGAAAGTGGGATATCTTCTTCCTCACAACTCCTATGAGATTTATTCAACTTCCTGGTTATTCTCCACTGATTAGTGGTTCCTAATCAAGCTTCTTATATCGTGGTTCATCCTAGTTTGATAAGAATCATGAAGATAATGGCATATGTCCGAACAGGCTAATCTGGAATCATCAGGATAGAAGGTGGGTTATCTTCTTGCTCACAACACTTATGAGATTTATTCAACTTCCTGGTTATTCTCCACTGATTAGTGTTTCCCAATCAAGCTTCTTACATATTGGTTCATCCTGGTTTGAAAAGAATCATGAAGATAATGGCATATGTCCGAACAGGCTAATCTGGAATCATCTGGATAGAAGGTGGGATATCTTCTTGCTCACAACACTTATGAGATTTATTCGACTTCCTGGTTATTCTCAACTGATTAGTGGTTCCAAATAAAGCTTCTTAGATCGTGGTTCATCCTGGTTTGATAAGAATCATGAAGATATTGCCATATGTCCGAACATGCTAATCTGGAATCATCTGGATAGAAAGTGGGATATCTTCTTACTCACAACTCCTATGAGATTTATTTAACTTCCTGGTTATTCTTCACTGAATAGTGGTTCCAAAAAAAGCTTCTTAGATCGTGGTTCATGCTGGTTTGATAAGAATCATGAAGATAATGACATATGTCCAAACAGGTTAATCTGGAATAATCTGGATAGAAAGTGGAATATCTTCTTACTCACAACTCCTATGAGATTTATTAAACTTCCTGGTTATTTTTCACTGATTAGTGGTTCCCAATCAAGCTTCCTACATATTGGTTTATCCTGGTTTGATAAGAATCATGAAGATAATGGCATATGTCCGAACAGGCTAATCTGGAATCACCTGGATAGAAGGTGGGATATCTTATTGCTCACAACATTTATGAGATTTATTCAACTTCCTGGTTATTCTCCACTGATTAGTGGTTCCAAGTAAAGCTTCTTAGATCGTGGTTCATCCTGGTTTGATAGGAATCATGAAGATATTGCCATATATCCGAACAGGCTAATCTGGAATCACATGGATAGAAAGTTGGTTATCTTCTTCCTCACAACTCCTATGAGATTTATTCAACTTCCTGGTTATTCTCCACTGATTAGTGGTTCCCAATCAAGCTTCTTACATCGTGGTTCATCCTGGTTTGAGAAGAATCATGAAGATATTGCCTTATGTCTGAACAGGCTAATCTGGAATCACCTGGATAGAAATTGGGATATCTTCTTACTCACAACCCCTATGAGATTTATTCAACCACTGATTATTGGTTCCCAATCAAGCTTCTTACATATTGGTTCATCCTGGTTTGATAAGAATCATGAAGATAATGGCATATGTCCGAACAGGCTAATCTGGAATCATCTGGATAGAAGGTGGGATATCTTCTTGCTCACAACACTTATGAGATTTATTCAACTTTCTGGTTATTCTCCACTGATTAGTGGTTCCAAATAAAGCTTCTTAGATTGTGGTTCATCTGGTTTGATAAGAATCAAGAAGATATTGCCATATGTCCGAACATGCTAATCTGGAATCATCTGGATAGAAAGTGGGATATCTTTTTACTCACAACTCCTATGAGATTTATTCAACTTCCTGGTTATTTTCTACTGATTAGTGGTTCCAAATAAAGCCTCTTAGATCGTAGTTCATCCTGGTTTGATAAGAATCATGAAGATAATGGCATATGTCCGAACAGGCTAATCTGGAATAATCTGGATAGAAGGTGGGATATCTTCTTGCTCACAACACTTATGAGATTTATTCAACTTCCTGGTTATTCTCCACTGATTAGTGGTTCCAAATAAAGCTTTTTAGATCGTGGTTCATCCAGGTTTGATAACAATCATGAAGATATTGCCATATGTCCGAACAAGCTAATCTGGAATCATCTCGATAAAAAGTGGGATATCTTCTTACTCACAAGTCCTATGAGATTTATTTAACTTCCTGGTTATTCTTCACTGAATAGTGGTTCCAAATAAAGCTTCTTAGATCGTGGTTCATCCTGGTTTGATAAGAATCATGAAGATAATGACATATGTCCAAACATGTTAATCTGGAATAATCTGGATAGAAAGTGGAATATCTTCTTACTCACAACTCCTATGAGATTTATTAAACTTCCTGGTTATTCTTCACTGATTAGTGGTTCCCAATCAAGCTTCCTACATATTGGTTTATCCTGGTTTGATAAGAATCATGAAGATAATAGCATATGTCCGAACAGGCTAATCTGGAATCACCTAGATAGAAGGTGGGATATCTTATTGCTCACAACATTTATGAGATTTATTCAACTTCCTGGTTATTTTCCACTGATTAGTGGTTCCAAATAAAGCTTCTTAGATCGTGGTTCATCCTGGTTTGATAGGAATCATGAAGATATTGTCATATATCCAAACAGGCTAATCTGGAATCACATGGATAGAAAGTTGGTTATCTTCTTCCTCACAACTCCTATGAGATTTATTCAACTTCCTGGTTATTCTCCACTGATTAGTGGTTCCCTATCAAGCTTCTTACATCGTGGTTCATCCTGGTTTGATAAGAATCATGAAGATATTGCCTTATGTCTGAACAGGCTAATCTGGAATCACCTGGATAGAAATTGGGATATCTTCTTACTCACAACCCCTATGAGATTTATTCAACCACTGATTATTGGTTCCCAATCAAGCTTCTTACATATTGGTTCATCCTGGTTTGATAAGAATATTGAAGATAATGGCATATGTCCGAACAGGCTAATCTGGAATCATCTGGATAGAAGGTGGGATATCTTCTTGCTCACAACACTTATGAGATTTATTCAACTTCCTGGTTATTCTCCACTGATTAGTGGTTCCAAATAAAGCTTTTTAGATCGTGGTTCATCCAGGTTTGATAACAATCATGAAGATATTGCCATATGTCCGAACAAGCTAATCTGGAATCATCTCGAGAGAAAGTGGGATATCTTCTTACTCACAACTCCTATGAGATTTATTTAACTTCCTGGTTATTCTTCACTGAATAGTGGTTCCAAATAAAGCTTCTTAGATCGTGGTTCATCCTGGTTTGATAAGAATCACGAAGATAATGACATATGTCCAAACAGGTTAATCTGGAATCATCTGGATAGAAAGTGGAATATCTTCTTACTAACACCTCCTATGAGATTTATTAAACTTCCTGGTTATTCTTCACTGATTAGTGGTTCCCAATCAAGCTTCTTACATATTGGTTCATCCTGGTTTGATAAGAATCATGAAGATAATGGCATATGTCCGAACAGGCTAATCTGGAATCATCTGGATAGAAGGTGGGATATCTTCTTGCTCACAACACTTATGAGATTTATTCAACTTTCTGGTTATTCTCCACTGATTAGTGGTTCCAAATAAAGCTTCTTAGATTGTGGTTCATCTGGTTTGATAAGAATCATGAAGATATTGCCATATGTCCGAACATGCTAATCTGGAATCATCTGGATAGAAAGTGGGATATCTTCTTACTCACAACTCCTATGAGATTTATTCAACTTCCTGGTTATTTTCTACTGATTAGTGGTTCCAAATAAAGCCTCTTAGATCGTAGTTCATCCTGGTTTGATAAGAATCATGAAGATAATGGCATATGTCCGAACAGGCTAATCTGGAATAATCTGGATAGAAGGTGGGATATTTCTTGCTCAAA
>CM034043.1:23815826-23908326 GCA_019705995.1 Raphanus raphanistrum x Raphanus sativus
CATATGTACGAACATGCTAATATGGAATCATCTGGATATAAGGTGGGATATCTTCTTGCTCAAAACACTTATGAGATTTATTCAACTTCCTGGTTATTCTCCACTGATTAGTGGTTCCAAATAAAGCTTCTTAGATCGTGGTTCATCCTGGTTTGATAAGAATCATGAAGATATTGCCACATGTCCGAATAGGCTAATCTGGAATCATCTGGATAGAAAGTGGGATATCTTCTTACTCACAACTCCTATGAGATTTATTCAACTTCCTGGTTATTCTCCACTGATTAGTGGTTCCAAATAAAGCTTCTTAGATCGTGGTTCATCCTGGTTTGATAAGAATCATGAAGATAATAGCATATGTCCGAACAAGCTAATCTGGAATCATCTGGATAGAAGGTGGGATATCTTCTTGCTCACAACACTTATGAGAATTATTCAACTTCCTGGTTATTCTCTACTAATTAGTGGTTCCAAATAAAGCTTCTTAGATCGTTGTTCATCCTGGTTTGATAAGAATCATGAAGATATTGCCATATGTCCGAACAGGCTATTCTGGAATCATCTGGATAGAAAGTGGGATATCTTCTTACTCACAACTCCTATGAGATTTATTCAACTTCCTGGTTATTCTCCACTGATTAGTGGTTCCCAATCAAGCTTCTTATATATTGGTTCATCCTGGTTTGATAAGAATCATGAAGATATTGCCATATGTCCGAACAGGCTAATCTGGAATCATCTGGATAGTAAGTGGGATATCTTCTTAATCACAACTCCTATGAGATTTATTCAACTTCCTAGTTATTCTCCACTGATTAGTGGTTCCAAATAAAGCTTCTTAGATCGTGGTTCATCCTGGTTTGATAAGAATCATGAAGATATTGGCATATGTCCGAACAGGCTAATCTGGAATCATCTGGATAGAAGGTGGGATATCTTCTTACTCACAACTCCTATGAGATTTATTCAACTTCCTGGTTATTCTCCACTAATTAGTGGTTCCAAATAAAGCTTCTTATATATTGGTTCATCCTGGTTTGATAAGAATCATGAAGATATTGCCATATGTCCAAACAGGCTAATCTGGAATCATCTGGATAGAAGGTGGGATATCTTCTTGCTCACAACACCTATGAGATTTATTCAACTTCCTAGTTATTCTCCACTGATTAGTGGTTCCAAATAAAGCTTCTTAGATCGTGGTTCATCCTGGTTTGATAAGAATCATGAAGATAATGGCATATGTCCGAACATGCTAATCTGGAATCATCTGGATAGAAGGTGGGATATCTTCTTGCTCACAACACTTATGAGATTTATTCAACTTCCTGGTTATTCTCCACTAATTAGTGGTTCCAAATAAAGCTTCTTAGATCGTGGTTCATCCTGGTTTGATAAGAATCATGAAGATAATGGCATATGTCCAAACAGGCTAATCTGGAATCATCTGGATAGAAGGTGGGATATCTTCTTGCTCACAACACTTATGAGATTTATTCAACTTCCTGGTTATTCTCCACTGATTAGTGGTTCCAAATAAAGCTTCTTAGATCGTGTTCATCCTGGTTTGATAAGAAACATGAAGATATTGCCATATGTCCGAACAGGCTAATCTGGAATCATCTGGATAGAAAGTGGGATATCTTCTTACTCACAACTCCTATGAGATTTATTCAACTTCCTGGTTATTCTCCACTGATTAGTGGTTCCAAATAAAGCTTCTTAGATCGTGGTTCATCCTGGTTTGATAAGAATCATGAAGATAATGGCATAGGTTCGAACAGGCTAATCTGGAATCATCTGGATAGAAGGTGGGATATCTTCTTGCTCACAACACTTATAAGATTTATTCAACTTCATGGTTATTCTCCACTGATTAGTGGTTCCAAATAAAGCTTCTTAGATCGTGGTTCATCCTAGTTTGATAAGAATCATGAAGATAATGGCATATGTCCGAACAGGCTAATCTGGAATCATCTGGATAGAAGGTGGGATATCTTCTTGCTCACAACACTTATGAGATTTATTCAACTTCCTGGTTATTCTCCACTGATTAGTGGTTCCAAATAAAGCTTCTTAGATCGTGGTTCATCCTGGTTTGATAAGAAACATGAAGATATTGCCATATGTCCGAACAGGCTAATCTGGAATCATCAGGATAGAAAGTGGGATATCTTCTTACTCACAACTCCTATGAGATTTATTCAACTTCCTGGTTATTCTCCACTGATTAGTGGTTCCAAATAAAGTTTCTTAGATCGTGGTTCATCCTGGTTTGATAAGAATCATGAAGATAATGGCATATGTCCGAACAGGCTAATCTGGAATCATCTGGATAGAAGGTGGGATATCTTCTTGCTCACAACACTTATGAGATTTATTAAACTTCCTGGTTATTCTCCACTAATTAGTGGTTCCAAATAAAGCTTCTTAGATCGTGGTTCATCCTGGTTTGATAAGAATCATGAAGATAATGGCATATGTCCAAACAGGCTAATCTGGAATCATCTGGATAGAAGGTGGGATATCTTCTTGCTCACAACACTTATGAGATTTATTCAACTTCCTGGTTATTCTCCACTGATTATTGGTTCCAAATAAAGCTTCTTAGATCGTGGTTCATCCTGGTTTGATAAGAATCATGAAGATATTGCCATATGTCCGAACAGGCTAATCTGGAATCATCTGGATAGAAAGTGGGATATCTTATTACTCACAACTCCTATGAGATTTATTCAACTTCCTGGTTATTCTCCACTGATTAGTGGTTCCAAATAAAGCTTCTTAGATCGTGGTTCATCCTGGTTTGATAAGAATCATGAAGATAATGGCATATGTCCGAACAGGCTAATCTGGAATCATCTGGATAGAAGGTGGGATATCTTCTTGCTCACAACACTTATGAGATTTATTAAACTTCCTGGTTATTCTCCACTAATTAGTGGTTCCAAATAAAGCTTCTTAGATCGTGGTTCATCCTGGTTTGATAAGAATCATGAAGATAATGGCATATGTCCAAACAGGCTAATCTGGAATCATCTGGATATAAGGTGGGATATCTTCTTGCTCACAACACTTATGAGATTTATTCAACTTCCTGGTTATTCTCCACTGATTATTGGTTCCAAATAAAGCTTCTTAGATTGTGGTTCATCCTGGTTTGATAAGAATCATGAAGATATTGCCATATGTCCGAACAGGCTAATCTGGAATCATCTGGATAGAAAGTGGGATATCTTCTTACTCACAACTCCTATGAGATTTATTCAACTTCCTGGTTATTCTCCACTGATTAGTGGTTCCAAATAAAGCTTCTTAGATCGTGGTTCATCCTGGTTTGATAAGAATCATGAAGATAATGGCATATGTCCGAACAGGCTAATCTGGAATCATCTGGATAGAAGGTGGGATATCTTCTTGCTCACAACACTTATGATATTTATTAAACTTCCTGGTTATTCTCCACTAATTAGTGGTTCCAAATAAAGCTTCTTAGATCGTGGTTCATCCTGGTTTGATAAGAATCATGAAGATAATGGAATATGTCCAAACAGGCTAATCTGGAATCATCTGGATAGAAGGTGGGATATCTTCTTGCTCACAACACTTATGAGATTTATTCAACTTCCTGGTTATTCTCCACTGATTAGTGGTTCCAAATAAAGCTTCTTAGATCGTGGTTCATCCTGGTTTGATAAGAAACATGAAGATATTGCCATATGTCCGAACAGGCTAATCTGGAATAATCTAGATAGAAAGTGGGATATCTTCTTACTCACAACTCCTATGAGATTTATTCAACTTCCTGGTTATTCTCCACTGATTAGTGGTTCCAAATAAAGCTTCTTAGATCGTGGTTCATCCTGGTTTGATAAGAATCATGAAGATAATGGCATATGTCCGAACAGGCTAATCTGGAATCATCTGGATAGAAGGTGGGATATCTTCTTGCTCACAACACTTATGAGATTTATTAAACTTCCTGGTTATTCTCCACTAATTAGTGGTTCCAAATAAAGCTTCTTAGATCGTGGTTCATCCTGGTTTGATAAGAATCATGAAGATAATGGCATAAGTCCGAACAACCTAATCTGGAATCATCTGGATAGAAGGTGGGATATCTTGAGCTTACAACACTTATGAGATTTATTCAACTTCCTGGTTATTCTCCACTGATTAGTTGTTCCAAATAAAGCTTCTTAGATCGTGGTTCATCCTGGTTTGATAAGAATCATGAAGATAATGGCATATGTCCGAACAGGCTAATCTGGAATCATCTGGATAGAAGGTGGGATATCTTCTTGCTCACAACACTTATGAGATTTATTCAACTTCCTGGTTATTCTCCACTGATTATTGGTTCCAAATAAAGCTTCTTAGATCGTGGTTCATCCTGGTTTGATAAGAATCATGAAGATATTACCATATGTCCGAACAGGCTAATCTGGAATCATCTGGATAGAAAGTGGGATATCTTCTTACTCACAACTCCTATGAGATTTATTCAACTTCCTGGTTATTCTCCACTGATTAGTGGTTCCAAATAAAGCTTCTTAGATCGTGGTTCATCCTGGTTTGATAAGAATCATGAAGATAATGGCATTTGTCCGAACAGGCTAATCTGGAATCATCTGGATAGAAGGTAGGATATCTTCTTGCTCACAACACTTATGAGATTTATTCAACTTTCTGGTTATTCTCCACTGATTAGTGGTTCCAAATAAAGCTTCTTAGATCGTGGTTCATCCTGGTTTGATAAGAAACATGAAGATATTGCCATATGTCCGAACAGGCTAATCTGGAATCATCTGGATAGAAAGTGGGATATCTTCTTACTCACAACTCCTATGAGATTTATTCAACTTCCTGGTTATTCTCCACTGATTAGTGGTTCCAAATAAAGCTTCTTAGATCGTGGTTCATCCTGGTTTGATAAGAATCATGAAGATAATGACATATGTCCGAACAGGCTAATCTGGAATCATCTGGATAGAAGGTGGGATATCTTCTTGCTCACAACACTTATGATATTTATTAAACTTCTTGGTTATTCTCCACTAATTAGTGGTTCCAAATAAAGCTTCTTAGATCGTGGTTCATCCTGGTTTGATAAGAATCATGAAGATAATGGCATATGTCCAAACAGGCTAATCTGGAATCATCTGGATAGAAGGTGGGATATCTTCTTGCTCACAACACTTATGAGATTTATTCAACTTCCTGGTTATTCTCCACTGATTAGTGGTTCCAAATAAAGCTTCTTAGATCGTGGTTCATCCTGGTTTGATAAGAAACATGAAGATATTGCCATTTGTCCGAATAGGCTAATCTGGAATCATCTGGATAGAAAGTGGGATATATTCTTACTCACAACTCCTATGAGATTTATTCAACTTCCTGGTTATTCTCCACTGATTAGTGGTTCCAAATAAAGCTTCTTAGATCGTGGTTCATCCTGGTTTGATAAGAATCATGAAGATAATGGCATATGTTCGAACAGGCTAATTTGGAATCATCTGGATAGAAGGTGGGATATCTTCTTGCTCACAACACTTATGAGATTTATTCAACTTCCTGGTTATTTTCCACTGATTAGTGGTTCCAAATAAAGCTTCTTAGATCGTAGTTCATCCTGGTTTGATAAGAATCATGAAGATAATGGCATATGTCCGAACAGGCTAATCTAGAATCATCTGGATAGAAGGTGGGATATCTTCTTGCTCACAACACTTATGAGATTTATTCAACTTCCTGGTTATTCTCCACTGATTAGTGGTTCCAAATAAAGCTTCTTAGATCGTGGTTCACCCTGGTTTGATAAGAATCATGAAGATATTGCCATATGTCCGAACAGGCTAATCTGGAATCATCTGGATAGAAAGTGGGATATCTTCTTACTCACAACTCCTATGAGATTTATTCAACTTCCTGGTTATTCTCCACTGATTATTGGTTCCCAATCAAGCTTCTTATATATTGGTTCATCCTGGTTTGATAAGAATCATGAAGATATTGCCATATGTCCGAACAGGCTAATCTGGAATCATCTGGATAGAAAGTGGGATATCTTCTTAATCACAACTCCCATGAGATTTATTCAACTTCCTGGTTATTCTCCACTGATTAGTGGTTCCAAGTAACGCTTCTTAGATCGTGGTTCATCCTGGTTTGATAAGAATCATGAAGATAATGGCATATGTCCGAACAGGCTAATCTGGAATCATCTGGATAGAAGGTGGGATATCTTCTTAATCACAACTCCTATGAGATTTATTCTACTTCCTGGTTATTCTCCACTGATAAGTGGTTCCAAATAAAGCTTCTTAGATCGTGGTTCATCCTGGTTTGATAAGAATCATGAAGATAATGGCATATGTTCGAACAGGCTAATATGGAATCATCTGGATAGAAGGTGGGATATCTTCTTGCTCACAACACTTATGAGATTTATTCAACTTCCTGGTTATTCTCCACTGATTAGTGGTTCCAAATAAAGCTTCTTAGATCGTGGTTCATCCAGGTTTGATAAGAATCATGAAGATAATGGCATATGTCCGAACAGGCTAATCTGGAATCATCTGGATAGAAGGTGGGATATCTTCTTGCTCACAACACTTATGAGATTTATTCAACTTCCTGGTTATTCTCCACTGATTAGTGGTTCCAAATAAAGCTTCTTAGATCGTGGTTCATCCTGGTTTGATAAGAATCATGAAGATATTGCCATATGTCCGAACATGCTAATCTAGAATCATCTGGATAGAAAGTAGGATATCTTCTTACTCACAACTCCTATGAGATTTATTCAACTTCCTGGTTATTCCCCACTGATTAGTGGTTCCCAATCAAGCTTCTTATATATTGGTTCATCCTGGTTTGATAAGAATCATGAAGATATTGCCATATGTCCGAACAGGCTAATCTGGAATCATCTGGATAGAAAGTGGGATATCTTCTTAATCACAACTCCTATGAGATTTATTCAACTTCAAGGTTATTCTCCACTGATTAGTGGTTCCCAATCAAGCTTCTTATATATTGGTTCATCCTGGTTTGATAAGAATCATGAAGATATTGCCATATGTCCGAACAGGCTAATCTGGAATCATCTGGATAGAAAGTGGGATATCTTCTTAATCACAACTCCTATGAGATTTATTCAACTTCCTGGTTATTCTCCACTGATTAGTGGTTCCCAATCAAGCTTCTTATATATTGGTTCATCCTGGTTTGATAAGAATCATGAAGATATTGCCATATGTCCGAACAGGCTAATCTGGAATCATCTGGATAGAAAGTGGGATATCTTCTTAATCACAACTCCTATGAGATTTATTCAACTTCCTGGTTATTCTCCACTGATTAGTGGTTCCAAATAACGCTTCTTAGATCGTGGTTCATCCTGGTTTGATAAGAATCATGAAGATAATGGCATATGTCCGAACAGGCTAATCTGGAATCATCTGGATAGAAGGTGGGATATCTTCTTAATTACAACTCCTATGAGATTTATTCAACTTCCTGGTTATTCTCCACTGATTTGTGGTTCCAAATAAAGCTTCTTAGATCGTGGTTCATCCTGGTTTGATAAGAATCATGAAGATAATGGCATATGTCCGAACAGGCTAATCTGGAATAATCTGGATAGAAGGTGGGATATCTTCTTAATCACAACTCCTATGAGATTTATTCAACTTCCTGGTTATTCTCCACTGATTAGTGGTTCCAAATAAAGCTTCTTAGATCGTGGTTCATCCTGGTTTGATAAGAATCATGAAGATAATGGCATATGTTCGAACAGGCTAATTTGGAATCATCTGGATAGAAGGTGGGATATCTTCTTGCTCACAACACTTATGAGATTTATTCAACTTCCTGGTTATTTTCCACTGATTAGTGGTTCCAAATAAAGCTTCTTAGATCGTAGTTCATCCTGGTTTGATAAGAATCATGAAGATAATGGCATATGTCCGAACAGGCTAATCTAGAATCATCTGGATAGAAGGTGGGATATCTTCTTGCTCACAACACTTATGAGATTTATTCAACTTCCTGGTTATTCTCCACTGATTAGTGGTTCCAAATAAAGCTTCTTAGATCGTGGTTCATCCTGGTTTGATAAGAATCATGAAGATATTGCCATATGTCCGAACAGGCTAATCTGGAATCATCTGGATAGAAAGTGGGATATCTTCTTACTCACAACTCCTATGAGATTTATTCAACTTCCTGGTTATTCTCCACTGATTATTGGTTCCCAATCAAGCTTCTTATATATTGGTTCATCCTGGTTTGATAAGAATCATGAAGATATTGCCATATGTCCGAACAGGCTAATCTGGAATCATCTGGATAGAAAGTGGGATATCTTCTTAATCACAACTCCCATGAGATTTATTCAACTTCCTGGTTATTCTACACTGATTAGTGGTTCCAAGTAACGCTTCTTAGATCGTGGTTCATCCTGGTTTGATAAGAATCATGAAGATAATGGCATATGTCCGAACAGGCTAATCTGGAATCATCTGGATAGAAGGTGGGATATCTTCTTAATCACAACTCCTATGAGATTTATTCAACTTCCTGGTTATTCTCCACTGATTAGTGGTTCCAAATAAAGCTTCTTAGATCGTGGTTCATCCTGGTTTGATAAGAATCATGAAGATAATGGCATATGTTCGAACAGGCTAATATGGAATCATCTGGATAGAAGGTGGGATATCTTCTTGCTCACAACACTTATGAGATTTATTCAACTTCCTGGTTATTCTCCACTGATTAGTGGTTCCAAATAAAGCTTCTTAGATCGTGGTTCATCCAGGTTTGATAAGAATCATGAAGATAATGGCATATGTCCGAACAGGCTAATCTGGAATCATCTGGATAGAAGGTGGGATATCTTCTTGCTCACAACACTTATGAGATTTATTCAACTTCCTGGTTATTCTCCACTGATTAGTGGTTCCAAATAAAGCTTCTTAGATCGTGGTTCATCCTGGTTTGATAAGAATCATGAAGATATTGCCATATGTCCGAACATGCTAATCTAGAATCATCTGGATAGAAAGTAGGATATCTTCTTACTCACAACTCCTATGAGATTTATTCAACTTCCTGGTTATTCCCCACTGATTAGTGGTTCCCAATCAAGCTTCTTATATATTGGTTCATCCTGGTTTGATAAGAATCATGAAGATATTGCCATATGTCCGAACAGGCTAATCTGGAATCATCTGGATAGAAAGTGGGATATCTTCTTAATCACAACTCCTATGAGATTTATTCAACTTCCTGGTTATTATCCACTGATTAGTGGTTCCAAATAACGCTTCTTAGATCGTGGTTCATCCTGGTTTGATAAGAATCATGAAGATAATGTCATATGTCCGAACAGGCTAATCTGGAATCATCTGGATAGAAGGTGGGATATCTTCTTGCTCACAACACTTATGAGAATTATTCAACTTCCTGGTTATTCTCCACTGATTAGTGGTTCCAAATAAAGCTTCTTAGATCGTGGTTCATCCTGGTTTGATAAGAATCATGAAGATATTGTCATATGTCCGAACAAGCTAATCTGGAATCATCTGGATAGAAAATGGGATATCTTCTTACTCACAACTCCTATGAAATTTATTCAACTTCCTGGTTATTCTCCACTGATTAGTGGTTCCCAATCAAGCTTCTTATATATTGGTTCATCCTGGTTTAATAAGAATCATGAAGATATTGCCATATGTCCGAACAGGCTAATCTGGAATCATCTGGATAGAAAGTGGGATATCTTCTTAATCACAACTCCTATGAGATTTATTCAACTTCCTGGCTCCACTGATTAGTGGTTCCAAATAAAGCTTCTTAGATCGTGGTTCATCCTGGTTTTATAAGAATCATGAAGATAATGGCATATGTCCGAACAGGCTAATCTGGAATCATCTGGATAGAAGGTGGGATATCTTCTTGCTCACAACACTTATGAGATTTATTCAACTTCCTGGTTATTCTCCACTGATTAGTGGTTCCAAATAAAGCTTCTTAGATCGTGGTTCATCCTGGTTTGATAAGAATCATGAAGATATTGCCATATGTCCGAACATGCTAATCTAGAATCATCTGGATAGAAAGTAGGATATCTTCTTACTCACAACTCCTATGAGATTTATTCAACTTCCTGGTTATTCCCCACTGATTAGTGGTTCCCAATCAAGCTTCTTATATATTGGTTCATCCTGGTTTGATAAGAATCATGAAGATATTGCCATATGTCCGAACAGGCTAATCTGGAATCATCTGGATAGAAAGTGGGATATCTTCTTAATCACAACTCCTATGAGATTTATTCAACTTCCTGGTTATTCTCCACTGATTAGTGGTTCCAAATAACGCTTCTTAGATCGTGGTTCATCCTGGTTTGATAAGAATCATGAAGATAATGTCATATGTCCGTACAGGCTAATCTGGAATCATCTGGATAGAAGGTGGGATATCTTCTTGCTCACAACACTTATGAGATTTATTCAACTTCCTGGTTATTCTCCACTGATTAGTGGTTCCAAATAAAGCTTCTTAGATCGTGGTTCATCCTGGTTTGATAAGAATCATGAAGATATTGCCATATGTCCGAACAAGCTAATCTGGAATCATCTGGATAGAAAATGGGATATCTTCTTACTCACAACTCCTATGAAATTTATTCGACTTCCTGGTTATTCTCCACTGATAAGTGGTTCCCAATCAAGCTTCTTATATATTGGTTCATCCTGGTTTAATAAGAATCATGAATATATTGCCATATGTCCGAACAGGCTAATCTGGAATCATCTGGATAGAAAGTGGGATATCTTCTTAATCACAACTCCTATGAGATTTATTCAACTTCCTGGCTCCACTGATTAGTGGTTCCAAATGAAGCTTCTTAGATCGTGGTTCATCCTGGTTTTATAAGAATCATGAAGATAATGGCATATGTCCGAACAGGCTAATCTGGAATCATCTGGATAGAAGGTGGGATATCTTCTTGCTCACAACACTTATGAGATTTATTCAACTTCCTGGTTATTCTCCACTGATTAGTGGTTCCAAATAAAGCTTCTTAGATCGTGCTTCATCCTGGTTTGATAAGAACCATGAAGATAATGGCATATGTCCGAACAGCCTAATCTGGAATCATCTGGATAGAAGGTGGGATATCTTGAGCTTACAACACTTATGAGATTTATTCAACTTCCTGGTTATTCTCCACTGATTAGTGGTTCCAAATAAAGCTTCTTAGATCGTGGTTCATCCTGGTTTGATAAGAATCATGAAAATAATGGCATATGTCCGAACAGGCTAATCTGGAATCATCTGGATAGAAGGTGGGATATCTTCTTGCTCACAATACTTATCAGATTTATTCAACTTCCTGGTTATTCTCCACTGATTAGTGGTTCCAAATAAAGCTTCTTAGATCGTGGTTCATCCTGGTTTGATAAGAATCATGAAGATATTGCCATATGTTCGAACAGGCTAATCTGGAATCATCTGGATAGAAAGTGGGATATCTTCTTACTCACAACTCCTATGAGATTTATTCAACTTCCTGGTTATTCTACACTGATTAGTGGTTCCCATTCAAGCTTCTTACATATTGGTTCATCTTGGTTTGATAAGAATCATGAAGATAATGGAATATGTCCGAACAGGCTAATCTGGAATCATCTGGATAGAAGGTGGGATATCTTCTTGCTCACGACACTTATGAGATTTATTCAAATTCTTGGTTATTCTCCACTGATTAGTGGTTCCAAATAAAGCTTCTTAGATCGTGGTTCATCCTGGTTTGATAAGAATCTTGAAGATATTGCCATATGTCCGAACAGGCTAATCTGGAATCATCTGTATAGAAAGTGGGATATCTTCTTACTCACAACTCCTATGAGATTTATTCAACTTCCTGGTTATTCTCCACTGATTAGTGGTTCCCAATCAAGCTTCTTATATATTGGTTCATCCTGGTTTGATAAGAATCATGAAGATATTCCCATATGTCCGAACAGGCTAATCTGGAATCATCTGGATAGAAAGTGGGATATCTTCTTAATCACAACTCCTATGAGATTTATTCAACTTCCTGGTTATTCTCCACTGATTAGTGGTTCCAAATAAAGCTTCTTAGATCGTGGTTCATCCTGGTTTGATAAGAATCATGAAGATAATGGCATATGTCCGAACAGGCTAATCTGGAATCATCTGGATAGAAGGTGGGATATCTTCTTGCTCACAACACTTATGAGATTTATTCAACTTCCTGGTTATTCTCCACTGATTAGTGGTTCCAAATAAAGCTTCTTAGATCGTGGTTCATCCTGGTTTGATAAGAATCATGAAGATAATGGCATATGTCCAAACAGGCTAATCTGGAATCATCTGGATAGAAGGTGGGATATCTTCTTGCTCACAACACTTATGAGATTTATTCAACTTCCTGGTTATTCTCCACTGATTAGTGGTTCCAAATAAAGCTTCTTAGATCGTGGTTCATTCTGGTTTGATAATAATCATGAAGATAATGGCATATGTCCGAACAGGCTAATCTGGAATCATCTGGATAGAAGGTGGGATATCTTCTTGCTCACAACACTTATGAGATTTATTCAACTTCCTGGTTATTCTCCACTGATTAGTGGTTCCAAATAAAGCTTCTTAGATCGTGGTTCATCCTGGTTTGTTAAGAATCATGAAGATATTGCCATATGTCTGAACAGGCTAATCTGGAATCACCTGGATAGAAAGTGGGATATCTTCTTACTCACAACTCCTATGAGATTTATTCAGCTTCCTGGTTATTCTACACTGATTAGTGGTTCCCATTCAAGCTTCTTACATATTGGTTCATCTTGGTTTGATAAGAATCATGAAGATAAGGGAATATGTCGGAACAGGCTAATCTGGAATCATCTGGATAGAAGGTGGGATATCTTCTTGCTCACGACACTTATGAGATTTATTCAAATTCTTGGTTATTCTCCACTGATTAGTGGTTCCAAATAAAGCTTCTTAGATCGTGGTTCATCCTGGTTTGATAAGAATCATGAAGATAATGGCATATGTCCGAACAGGCTAATCTGGAATCATCTGGATAGAAGGTGGGATATCTTCTTGCTCACAACACTTATGAAATTTATTCAACTTCCTGGTTATTCTCCACTGATTAGTGGTTCCAAATAAAGCTTCTTAGATCGTGGTTCATCCTGGTTTGATAAGAATCATGAAGATAATGGCATATGTCCGAACAGGCTAATCTGGAATCATCTGGATAGAAGGTGGGATATTTTCTTGCTCACAACACTTATGAGATTTATTCAACTTCCTGGTTATTCTCCACTGATTAGTGGTTCCAAATAAAGCTTCTTAGATCGTGGTTCATCCTGGTTTGATAAGAATCATGAATATATTGCCATATGTCCGAACAGGCTAATCTGGAATCATCTGGATAGAAAGTGGGATATCTTCTTACTCACAACTCCTATGAGATTTATTCAACTTCCTGGTTATTCTCCACTGATTAGTGGTTCCAAATAAAGCTTCTTAGATCGTGGTTCATCCTGTTTTGATAAGAATCATGAAGATAATGGCATGTGTCCGAACAGGCTAATCTAGAATCATCTGGATAGAAGGTGGGATATCTTCTTGCTCACAACACTTATGAGATTTATTCAACTTCCTGGTTATTCTCCACTGATTAGTGGTTCCAAATAAAGCTTCTTAGATCGTGTTTCATCCTGGTTTGATAAGAATCATGAAGATAATGGCATATGTCCGAACAGGCTAATCTGGAATCATCTGGAGAGAAGGTGGGATATCTTCTTGCTCACAACACTTATGAGATTTATTCAACTTCCTGGTTATTCTCCACTGATTAGTGGTTCCAAATAAAGCTTCTTAGATCGTGGTTCATCCTGGTTTGATAAGAATCATGACGATATTGCCATATGTCTGAACAGGCTAATCTGGAATCACCTGGATAGAAAGTGGGATATCTTCTTACTCACAACTCCTATGAGATTTATTCAGCTTCCTGGTTATTCTACACTGATTAGTGGTTCCCATTCAAGCTTCTTACATATTGGTTCATCTTGGTTTGATAAGAATCATGAAGATAATGGAATATGTCCGAACAGGCTAATCTGGAATCATCTGGATAGAAGGTGGGATATCTTCTTGCTCACGACACTTATGAGATTTATTCAAATTCTTGGTTATTCTCCACTGATTAGTGGTTCCAAATAAAGCTTCTTAGATCGTGGTTCATCCTGGTTTGATAAGAATCATGAAGATAATGGCATATGTCCGAACAGGCAAATCTGGAATCTTCTGGATAGAAGGTGGGATATCTTCTTGCTCACAACACTTATGAAATTTATTCAACTTCCTGGTTATTCTCCACTGATTAGTGGTTCCAAATAAAGCTTCTTAGATCGTGGTTCATCCTGGTTTGATAAGAATCATGAAGATATTGCCATATGTCCGAACAGGCTAATCTGGAATCATCTGGATAGAAAGTGGGATATCTTCTTACTCACAACTCCTATGAGATTTATTCAACTTCCTGGTTATTCTCCACTGATTAGTGGTTCCAAATAAAGCTTCTTAGATCGTGGTTCATCCTGGTTTGATAAGAATCATGAAGATAATGGCATGTGTCCGAACAGGCTAATCTGGAATCATCTGGATAGAAGGTGGGATATCTTCTTGCTCACAACACTTATGAGATTTATTCAACTTCCTGGTTATTCTCCACTGATTAGTGGTTCCAAATAAAGCTTCTTAGATCGTGGTTCATCCTGGTTTGATAAGAATCATGAAGATAATAGCATATGTCCGAACAGGCTAATCTGGAATCATCTGGATAGTGGAATATCTTCTTGCTCACAACACTTATGAGATTTATTCAACTCCCTGGTTATTCTCCACTGATTAGTGGTTCCAAATAAAGCTTCTTAGATCGTGGTTCATCCTGGTTTGATAAGAATCATGAAGATATTGCCATATGTTCGAACAGGCTAATCTGGAATCATCTGGATAGAAAGTGGGATATCTTCTTACTCAAAACTCCTATGAGATTTATTCAACTTCCTGGTTATTCTCCACTGATTAGTGGTTCCAAATAAAGCTTCTTAGATCGTGGTTCATCCTGGTTTGATAAGAATCATGGGGATATTACCATACGTCCGAACAGGCTAATCTGGAATCATCTGGATAGAAAATGGGATATCTTCTTACTCACAACTTCTATGAGATTTATTCAACTTCCTGGTTATTCTCCACTGATTAGTGGTTCCCAATCAAGCTTCTTACATATTGGTTCATCCTGGTTTGATAAGAATCATGAAGATTATCGCATATGTCCGAAGAGGCTAATCTAGAATCATCTGGATAGAAGGTGGGATATCTTCTTACTCACAATACTTATGATATTTATTCAACTTCCTGTTATTCTCCACTGATTAGTGGTTACAAATAAAGCTTCTTAGATCGTGGTTCATCCTGGTTTGATAAGAATCATGAAGATATTGCCATATGTCCGAACATGCTAATCTGGAATCACCTAGATAGAAAGTGGGATATCTTCTTACTCACAACTCCTATGAGATTTATTCAACTTCCTGGTTATTCTCCACTGATTAGTGGTTCCCAATCAAGCTTCTTACATATTGGTGCATCTTGGTTTGATAAGAATCATGAAGATAATGGAATATGTCCGTACAGGCTAATCTGGAATCATCTGGATAGAAGGTGGGATATCTTCTTGCTCACGACACTTATGAGATTTATTCAAATTCTTGGTTATTCTCCACTGATTAGTGGTTCCAAATAAAGCTTCTTAGATCGTGGTTCATCCTGGTTTGATAAGAATCATGAAGATAATGGCATATGTCCGAACAGGCTAATCTGGAATCATCTGGATAGAAGGTGGGATATCTTCTTGCTCACAACACTTATCAAATTTATTCAACTTCCTGGTTATTCTCCACTGATTAATGGTTCCAAATAAAGCTTCTTAGATCGTGGTTCATCCTGGTTTGATAAGAATCATGAAGATAATGGCATATGTCCGAACAGACTAATCTGGAATCATCTTGATAGAAGGTGGGATATCTTCTTGCTCACAACACTTATGAGATTTATTCAACTTCCTGGTTATTCTCCACTGATTAGTGGTTCCAAATAAAGCTTCTTAGATCGTGGTTCATCCTGGTTTGATAAGAAGCATGAAGATATTGCCATATGTCCGAACATGCTAATCTGGAATCATCTGGATAGAAAGTGGGATATCTTCTTTCTCAAAACTCCTATAAGATTTATTCAACTTCCTGGTTATTCTCCACTGATTAGTGGTTCCAAATAAAGCTTCTTAGATCGTGGTTCATCCTGGTTTGATAAGAATCATGAAGATAATGGCATATGTCCGAACAGGCTAATCTGGAATCATCTGGATAAAAGGTGGGATATCTTCTTGCTCACAACACTTATGAGATTTATTCAACTTCCTGGTTATTCTCCACTGATTAGTGGTTCCAAATAAAGCTTCTTAGATCGTGGTTCATCCTGGTTTGATAAGAATCATGAAGATATTGCCATATGTCCGAACATGCTAATCTGGAATCATCTGGATAGAAAGTGGGATATCTTCTTACTCACAACTCCTATGAGATTTATTCAACTTCCTGGTTATTCTCCACTGATTAGTGGTTCCAAATAAAGCTTCTTAGATCGTGGTTCATCCTGGTTTGATAAGAATCATGAAGATAATGGCATATGTCCGAACAGGCTAATCTGGAATCATCTGGATAGAAGGTGGGATATCTTCTTGCTCACAACACTTATGAGATTTATTCAACTTTCTGGTTATTCTCCACTGATTAGTGGTTCCCAATCAAGCTTCTTACATATTGGTTCATCCTGGTTTGATAAGAATCATGAAGATTATCGCATATGTCCGAAGAGGCTAATCTAGAATCATCTGGATAGAAGGTGGGATATCTTCTTACTCACAATACTTATGATATTTATTCAACTTCCTGTTATTCTCCACTGATTAGTGGTTACAAATAAAGCTTCTTAGATCGTGGTTCATCCTGGTTTGATAAGAATCATGAAGATATTGCCATATGTCCGAACAGGCTAATCTGGAATCACCTAGATAGAAAGTGGGATATCTTCTTACTCACAACTCCTATGAGATTTATTCAACTTCCTGGTTATTCTCCACTGATTAGTGGTTCCCAATCAAGCTTCTTACATATTGGTTCATCTTGGTTTGATAAGAATCATGAAGATAATGGAATATGTCCGTACAGGCTAATCTGGAATCATCTGGATAGAAGGTGGGATATCTTCTTGCTCACGACACTTATGAGATTTATTCAAATTCTTGGTTATTCTCCACTGATTAGTGGTTCCAAATAAAGCTTCTTAGATCGTGGTTCATCCTGGTTTGATAAGAATCATGAAGATAATGGCATATGTCCGAACAGGCTAATCTGGAATCATCTGGTTAGAAGGTGGGATATCTTCTTGCTCACAACACTTATCAAATTTATTCAACTTCCTGGTTATTCTCCACTGATTAATGGTTCCAAATAAAGCTTCTTAGATCGTGGTTCATCCTGGTTTGATAAGAATCATGAAGATAATGGCATATGTCCGAACAGACTAATCTGGAATCATCTTGATAGAAGGTGGGATATCTTCTTGCTCACAACACTTATGAGATTTATTCAACTTCCTGGTTATTCTCCACTGATTAGTGGTTCCAAATAAAGCTTCTTAGATCGTGGTTCATCCTGGTTTGATAAGAAGCATGAAGATATTGCCATATGTCCGAACATGCTAATCTGGAATCATCTGGATAGAAAGTGGGATATCTTCTTACTCAAAACTCCTATAAGATTTATTAAACTTCCTGGTTATTCTCCACTGATTAGTGGTTCCAAATAAAGCTTCTTAGATCGTGGTTCATCCTGGTTTGATAAGAATCATGAAGATAATGGCATATGTCCGAACAGGCTAATCTGGAATCATCTGGATAGAAGGTGGGATATCTTCTTGCTCACAACACTTATGAGATTTATTCAACTTCCTGGTTATTCTCCACTGATTAGTGGTTCCAAATAAAGCTTCTTAGATCGTGGTTCATCCTGGTTTGATAAGAATCATGAAGATATTGCCATATGTCCGAACATGCTAATCTGGAATCATCTGGATAGAAAGTGGGATATCTTCTTACTCACAACTCCTATGAGATTTATTCAACTTCCTGGTTATTCTCCACTGATTAGTGGTTCCAAATAAAGCTTCTTAGATCGTGGTTCATCCTGGTTTGATAAGAATCATGAAGATAATGGCATATGTCCGAACAGGCTAATCTGGAATCATCTGGATAGAAGGTGGGATATCTTCTTGCTCACAACACTTATGAGATTTATTCAACTTCCTGGTTATTCTCCACTGATTAGCGGTTCCAAATAAAGCTTCTTAGATCGTGGTTCATCCTGGTTTGATAAGAATCATGAAGATAATGGCATATGTCCGAACAGGCTAATCTGGAATCATCTGGATAGAAGGTGGGATATCTTCTTACTCACAACACTTATGAGATTTATTCAACTTCCTGGTTATTCTCCACTTATTAGTGGTTCCAAATAAAGCTTCTTAGATCGTGGTTCATCCTGGTTTGATAAGAATCATGAAGATATTGCCATATGTTCGAACAGGCTAATCTGGAATCATCTGGATAGAAAGTGGGATATCTTCTTACTCACAACTCCTATGAGATTTATTCAACTTCCTGGTTATTCTCCACTGATTAGTGGTTCCAAATAAAGCTTCTTAGATCGTGGTTCATCCTGGTTTGATAAGAATCATGAGGATATTGACATACGTCCGAACAGGCTAATCTGGAATCACCTGGATAGAAAATGGGATATCTTCTTACTCACAACTTCTATGAGATTTATTCAACTTCCTGGTTATTCTCCACTGATTAGTGGTTCCAAATAAAGCTTCTTAGATCGTGGTTCATCCTGGTTTGATAAGAATCATGAAGATATTGCCATATGTTCGAACAGGCTAATCTGGAATCATCTGGATAGAAGGTGGGATATCTTCTTGTTCAGAACAGTTATGAGATTTATTCAACTTCCTGGTTGTTCTCTACTGATTAGTGGTTCCAAATAAAGCTTCTTAGATCATGGTTCATCCTGGTTTGATAAGAATCATGAAGATAATGGCATATGTCCGAACAGGCTAATCTGGAATCATCTGGATAGAAGGTGGGATATCTTCTTGCTCACAACACTTATGAGATTTATTCAACTTCCTGGTTATTCTCCACTGATTAGTGGTTCCAAATAAATCTTCTTAGATCGTGGTTCATCCTGGTTTGATAAGAATCATGAGGATATTGACATACGTCCGAACAGGCTAATCTGGAATCACCTGGATAGAAAATGGGATATCTTCTTACTCACAACTTCTATGAGATTTATTCAACTTCCTGGTTATTCTCCACTGATTAGTGGTTCCAAATAAAGCTTCTTAGATCGTGGTTCATCCTGGTTTGATAAGAATCATGAAGATAATGGCATATGTCCGAACAGGCTAATCTGGAATCATCTGGATAAAAGGTGGGATATCTTCTTGCTCACAACACTTATAAGATTTATTCAACTTCCTGGTTATTCTCCACTGATTAGTGGTTCCAAATAAAGCTTCTTAGATCGTGGTTCATCCTGGTTTGATAAGAAGCATGAAGATATTGCCATATGTCCGAACATGCTAAATCTGGAATCATCTGGATAGAAAGTGGGATATCTTCTTACTCACAACTTTTATGAGATTTATTCAACTTCCTGGTTATTCTCCACTGATTAGTGGTTCCAAATAAAGCTTCTTAGATCGTGGTTCATCCTGGTTTGATAAGAATCATGAAGATAATGGCATATGTCCGAACAGGCTAATCTGGAATCATCTGGATAGAAGGTGGGATATCTTCTTGCTCACAACACTTATGAGATTTATTCAACTTCCTGGTTATTCTCCACTGATTAGTGGTTCCAAATAAAGCTTCTTAGATCGTGGTTCATCCTGGTTTGATAAGAATCATGAAGATATTGCCATATGTCCGAACATGCTAATCTGGAATCATCTGGATAGAAAGTGGGATATCTTCTTACTCACAACTCCTATGAGATTTATTCAACTTCCTGGTTATTCTCCACTGATTAGTGGTTCCAAATAAAGCTTCTTAGATCGTGGTTCATCCTGGTTTGATAAGAATCATGAAGATAATGGCATATGTCCGAACAGGCTAATCTGGAATCATCTGGATAGAAGGTGGGATATCTTCTTGCTCACAACACTTATGAGATTTATTCAACTTCCTGGTTATTCTCCACTGATTAGCGGTTCCAAATAAAGCTTCTTAGATCGTGGTTCATCCTGGTTTGATAAGAATCATGAAGATAATGGCATATGTCCGAACAGGCTAATCTGGAATCATCTGGATAGAAGGTGGGATATCTTCTTACTCACAACACTTATGAGATTTATTCAACTTCCTGGTTATTCTCCACTTATAAGTGGTTCCAAATAAAGCTTCTTAGATCGTGGTTCATCCTGGTTTGATAAGAATCATGAAGATATTGCCATATGTTCGAACAGGCTAATCTGGAATCATCTGGATAGAAAGTGGGATATCTTCTTACTCACAACTCCTATGAGATTTATTCAACTTCCTGGTTATTCTCCACTGATTAGTGGTTCCAAATAAAGCTTCTTAGATCGTGGTTCATCCTGGTTTGATAAGAATCATGAGGATATTGACATACGTCCGAACAGGCTAATCTGGAATCACCTGGATAGAAAATGGGATATCTTCTTACTCACAACTTCTATGAGATTTATTCAACTTCCTGGTTATTCTCCACTGATTAGTGGTTCCAAATAAAGCTTCTTAGATCGTGGTTCATCCTGGTTTGATAAGAATCATGAAGATAATGGCATATGTCCGAACAGGCTAATCTGGAATCATCTGGATAGAAGGTGGGATATCTTCTTGCTCACAACACTTATGAGATTTATTCAACTTCCTGGTTATTCTACATTGATTAGTGGTTCCAAATAAAGCTTCTTAGATCGTGGTTCATCCTGGTTTGATAAGAATTATGAAGATAATGGCATATGTCCGAACAGGCTAATCTGGAATCATCTGGATAGAAGGTGGGATATCTTCTTGCTCACAACACTTATGAGATTTATTCAACTTCCTGGTTATTCTCCACTGATTAGTGGTTCCAAATAAAGCTTCTTAGATCGTGGTTCATCCTGGTTGGATAAGAATCATGAAGATATTGCCATATGTCCGAACAGGCTAATCTGGAATCATCTGGATAGAAAGTGGGATATCGTCTTACTCACAACTCCTATGAGATTTATTCAACTTCCTGGTTATTCTCCACTGATTAGTGGTTCCAAATAAAGCTTCTTAGATCGTGGTTAATCCTGGTTTGATAAGAATCATGAAGATAATGGCATATGTCCGAACAGGCTAATCTGGAATCATCTGGATAGAAGGTGGGATATCTTCTTGCTCACAACACTTATGAGATTTATTCAACTTCCTGGTTATTCTCCACTGATTAGTGGTTCCAAATAAAGCTTCTTAGATCGTGGTTCATCCTGGTTTGATAAGAATCATGAAGATATTGATATATGTCCGAACAGGCTAATCTGTAATCATCTGGATAGAAAATGGGATATCTTCTTACTCACAACTGCTATGAGATTTATTCAACTTCCTGGTTATTCTCCACTGATTAGTGGTTCCCAATCAAGCTTCTTATATATTGGTTCATCCTGGTTTGATAAGAATCATGAAGATATTGCCATATGTCCGAACAGGCTAATCTGGAATCATCTGGATAGAAAGTGGGATATCTTCTCAATCACAACTCCTATGAGATTTATTCAACTTCCTGGTTATTCTCCACTGATTAGTGGTTCCAAATAAAGCTTCGTAGATCGTGGTTCATCCTGGTTTGATAAGAATCATGAAGATAATGGCAAATGTCCGAACAGGCTAATTTGGAATCATCTGGATAGAAGGTGGGATATCTTCTTGCTCACAACACTTATGAGATTTATTCAACTTCCTGGTTATTCTCCACTGATTAGTGGTTCCAAATAAAGCTTCTTAGATCGTGGTTCATCCTGGTTTGATAAGAATTATGAAGATAATGGCATATGTCCGAACATGCTAATCTGGAATCATCTGTATAGAAGGTGGGATATCTTCTTGCTCACAACACTTATGAGATTTATTCAACTTCCTGGTTATTCTCCACTTATTAGTGGTTCCAAATAAAGCTTCTTAGATCGTGGTTCATCCTGGTTTGATAAGAATCATGAAGATATTGCCATATGTTCGAACAGGCTAATCTGGAATCATTTGGATAGAAAGTGGGATATCTTCTTACTCACAACTCCTATGAGATTTATTCAACTTCCTGGTTATTCTCCACTGATTAGTGGTTCCAAATAAAGCTTCTTAGATCGTGGTTCATCCTGGTTTGATAAGAATCATGAGGATATTGCCATACGTCCGAACAGGCTAATCTGGAATCACCTGGATAGAAAATGGGATATCTTCTTACTCACAACTTCTATGAGATTTATTCAACTTCCTGGTTATTCTCCACTGATTAGTGGTTCCAAATAAAACTTCTTAGATCGTGGTTCATCCTGGTTTGATAAGAATCATGAAGATAATGGCATATGTCCGAACAGGCTAATCTGGAATCATCTGGATAGAAGGTGGTATATCTTCTTGCTCACAACACTTATGAGATTTATTCCACTTCCTGGTTATTCTCCACTGATTAGTGGTTCCAAATAAAGCTTCTTAGAACGTGGTTCATCCTGGTTTGATAAGAATCATGAAGATAATGGCATATGTCCGAACAGGCTAATCTGGAATCATCTGGATAGAAGGTGGGATATCTTCTTGCTCACAACACTTATGAGATTTATTCAACTTCCTGGTTATTCTCCACTGATTAGTGGTTCCAAATAAAGCTTCTTAGATCGTGGTTCATCCTGGTTTGATAAGAATCATGAAGATATTGCCATATGTCCGAACAGGCTAATCTGGAATCATCTGGATAGAAAATGGGATATCTTCTTACTCACAACTGCTATGAGATTTATTCAAATTCCTGGTTATTCTCTACTGATTAGTGGTTCCCAATCAAGCTTCTTATATATTGGTTCATCCTGGTTTGATAAGAATCATGAAGATATTGCCATATGTCCGAACATGCTAATCTGGAATCATCTGGATAGAAAGTGGGATATCTTCTCAATCACAACTCCTATGAGATTTATTCAACTTCCTGGTTATTCTCCACTGATTAGTGGTTCCAAATAAAGCTTCGTAGATCGTAGTTCATCCTGGTTTGATAAGAATCATGAAGATAATGGCAAATGTCCGAACAGGCTAATCTGGAATCATCTGGATAGAAGGTGGGATATCTTCTTGCTCACAACACTTATGAGATTTATTCAACTTCCTGGTTATTCTCCACTGATTAGTGGTTCCAAATAAAGCTTCTTAGATCGTGGTTCATCCTGGTTTGATAAGAATCATGAAGATAATGGCATATGTCCGAACAGGCTAATCTGGAATCATCTGGATAGAAGGTGGGATATCTTCTTGCTCACAACACTTATGAGATTTATTCAACTTCCTGGTTATTCTCCACTTATTAGTGGTTCCAAATAAAGCTTCTTAGATCGTGGTTCATCCTGGTTTGATAAGAATCATGAAGATATTGCCATATGTTCGAACAGGCTAATCTGGAATCATCTGGATAGAAAGTGGGATATCTTCTTACTCACAACTCCTATGAGATTTATTCAACTTCCTGGTTATTCTCCACTGATTAGTGGTTCCAAATAAAGCTTCTTAGATCGTGGTTCATCCTGGTTTGATAAGAATCATGAGGATATTGCCATACGTCCGAACAGGCTAATCTGGAATCACCTGGATAGAAAATGGGATATCTTCTTACTCACAACTTCTATGAGATTTATTCAACTTCCTGGTTATTCTCCACTGATTAGTGGTTCCAAATAAAGCTTCTTAGATCGTGGTTCATCCTGGTTTGATAAGAATCATGAAGATAATGGCATATGTCCGAACAGGCTAATCTGGAATCATCTGGATAGAAGGTGGGATATCTTCTTGCTCACAACACTTATGAGATTTATTCAACTTCTTGGTTATTCTCCACTGATTAGTGGTTCCAAATAAAGCTTCTTAGATCGTGGTTCATCCTGGTTTGATAAGAATCATGAAGATAATGGCATATGTCCGAACAGGCTAATCTGGAATCATCTGGATATAAGGTGGGATATCTTCTTGCTCACAACACTTATGAGATTTATTCAACTTCCTGGTTATTCTCCACTGATTAGTGGTTCCAAATAAAGCTTCCTTAAATGAACAAACTGAAAGTGTTGTGTCACTTCTCATGGAATAGATTCAAACTAGAGATTGATTGCCACACAAAACCAGTTTACTATCTAGGATCTTGGTTATATTGTAGGCTGCTTTCATATAACCAGTGTTCTCTTTATGACATTTGGTTGTGTGTTAAGCTATTTAAGAGGATTCAACCACCAGTTGGTTGTCTTTTCATTTGAATGGTGAGTTCCTGTTGTATGGTTGAAGGGGATTCAGTTACAAGTTAACTGAATACTCTCTTGACATGAGACAAACACTCATGAATTCCAACATGGTAAATGAGCTTACATGGCCTGTCTAGAAGCCACTGCAAGAAGAATTCAACAAGGACAGCAACAAGTTGGAGTTAGAACAGTTACCTTCAGTGGGGAAGCTATGGATCAGCCCAAGGCATGGAGTTAGAACAGTTACCTTCTGGTTGGGAAGCTATGGATCAGCTTCTACATGAAGTTAGAACAGTTACCTTCAGTTGGGAAGCTATGAATCAGTCCATAGCATGTGTGCTTGTACCTTGTTGATGAAGCTTGTGGTCTCAAGGCTTTGGTGATCATCATTGGCTCTCATCTTCCAAGCTTGACCACATACTCTTATTCTTAGGTCAAGCTTGAGGAGGGGTGTTAATATGAGAAGCCAATGTCCATTCAACTTATGCAAGGGAAGTACCTTAATATATACTTATGCTTATGATTGAATAGGTTTGCCCCTTGAGAATTGATGCATGTGTGTGTGCATTGTTTGAATCAGGTACTTGGAGCTCATAATGGAGAGTCTGGTCGTGGATTAAACCCTTTGATGATGGCAGGAGGTCAGAAGAAAGGGGGAGACAAAGAACCAGCAACATGGAGAGTTCCAAGCAGTTTTGAGTGTGAAGCAAGGAAGGCATTGGTGCCAGCTTCCAATTGAAGTAAGGCCATGATCAAGGGTTTATGAGTCCCTAAACTTGATCATAAGACTCATAAACCCACTGGCCAATCCCTAGGCTGAGGGTAGTTGCACTCTTTTTCCCTAAGTGATGGTTTTATCCCATGAGGTTTTCCACACTTAGGTTTTTAATGAGGCAAGTGTTCTCAGTTCCAAGCTTGCCCAAGGATCTCCTATGGTCAAGCTTGAGGGGGAGTGTTGAAATAAATAAAGGAATGACCAGAAGAAGAAGAAACTGGTTGATGATCCAAAGAGAATTCATCAAGAGAAGCCAATTTGGTTCTGTTTGTGCAGTCTTGCTCCACAAGCTACTATCTTGACCTAACTTACCTTTCAAGGCAAGAAAGGAGTTTGGAGACTTAATATGGACGTGGGAAACACTGAGATGTCAAGGAAACATGGTATCAGAGCCTAGTTGCTCTCTTGGGCTGAATTCACTCTGTTCTACTTCATCCTGAAGCTCTCTCTCTCACTTTGAAATTGTTTTTGATGAGCTGTGTGGCTAGGATTCAAAACATGAGCAGTAGAGAGGTTAGATGAAGTATGTTTTCCAAAATTCAAGATGCAATCTTTAAATGTTTTTTTTAAGATCAGTGACTCTCCCCTTGATCTCCTCATTGTTTAAGGTTTGGATGAAAGACTGAAATATGTTCTTACCAGCCTGAGGGAGGGAGAAAAGATTATTATTGTATCTTGAAATCACTTTAAAAGAAAAAAGAAAAAGAAAGGTTTCTGAAAAATGTTTTTGAACAGATTCTTGAGTAATCTGATTCTGAAAAATGTTTTAAAAATATTTGACCAGTGGACAAACTGTTTTGATCCATTGTGTCTTTGTTGTGTAAGCCACAGAAAACACTTGTTCATGTGTTATTCTGTTGGTTCTTTTGTTGCTTGCCCTGGAAAACATCAGTTCATCAGTTATTCCAGTGGCACATGTCTAAGACCAGTGAGCAAATTAATTGTTCAATGGTCCATTGTGTTTCAGCTACTAAAGCACCAAACTCATGAGGAGTATTGGTGGCTCCTGGCTGTTAATACTTCCACAAAACTCAAGAAAACAGAGCAAAACTCTGTCCATTAGAACTCTTGAGCAAACTCTCTATTCTCTCTTTTCTAATTCTCTGATTCTCAGGTTACTTACTCACCATGATTCTCTCATTCTCTGGCTACTAATACTCTGGTTACATCATTCTCTAAATCTCTACTTATTCTCTGGTTACTTTTACTCTGGTTACTTAATTCTCTCTTCTCACAATCTCTTGTTAGAATCTGCCTAGGGTTATTAAGCTGTCTTGAAAGAATTGTCTTGCTTCTGCCCTTAGGAAAATTGATTGTGTTGTTTCCTGAAAGCTTAATCTTGTTGATTAGGATTCAGAGAGTGTTGCTAGGATAGAATCTTAAAGATATCTGTCCATTGCTGCTGTGCTTATTTAAATTGTGTTTTAAAGATCAGACTTGGTGAAAACCAATGTTTTGGTCTCTTGTTGTCTACTGATGCTTGTCTTAGTGTTGGTTTGACAGATTGCCCATGTTGATCAGAGCCTGCACAAGATGCATATTCCTGACCATGGAGAAATAATTTGTGAGTAGACCAGGAGGCTTAAAAGCTCATATCAAGCTTCTCTCCTCCCCTATACTCGGATTCAAGCTTGAGGGGGGCTGTAAATGAGCTTACATGGCCTGTCTAGAAGCCACTGCAAGAAGAATTCAACAAGGACAGCAACAACTTGGAGTTAGAACAGTTACCTTCAGTGGGGAAGCTATGGATCAGCCACAGGCATGGAGTTAGAACAGTTACCTTCTGGTTGGGAAGCTATGGATCAGCTTCTACATGAAGTTAGAACAGTTACCTTCAGTTGGGAAGCTATGAATCAGTCCATAGCATGTGTGCTTGTACCTTGTTGATGAAGCTTGTGGTCTCAAGGCTTTGGTGATCATCATTGGCTCTCATCTTCCAAGCTTGACCACATACTCTTATTCTTAGGTCAAGCTTGAGGAGGGATGTTAATATGAGAAGCCAATGTCCATTCAACTTATGCAAGGGAAGTACCTTAATATATACTTATGCTTATGATTGAATAGGTTTGCCCCTTGAGAATTGATGCATGTGTGTGTGCATTGTTTGAATCAGGTACTTGGAGCTCATAATGGAGAGTCTGGTCGTGGATCAAACCCTTTGATGATGGCAGGAGGTCAGAAGAAAGGGGGAGACAAAGAACCAGCAACATGGAGA
This sequence comes from Raphanus raphanistrum x Raphanus sativus, assembly GCA_019705995.1. Taxonomy (NCBI): domain Eukaryota; kingdom Viridiplantae; phylum Streptophyta; class Magnoliopsida; order Brassicales; family Brassicaceae; genus Raphanus; species Raphanus raphanistrum x Raphanus sativus. Next base: position 23,843,549 of record CM034043.1, read on the forward strand.
GTTCCAAGCAGTTTTGAGTGTGAAGCAAGGAAGGCATTGGTGCCAGCTTCCAATTGAAGTAAGGCCATGATCAAGGGTTTATGAGTCCCTAAACTTGATCATAAGACTCATAAACCCACTGGCCAATCCCTAGGCTGAGGGTAGTTGCACTCATTTTCCCTAAGTGATGGTTTTATCCCATGAGGTTTTCCACACTTAGGTTTTTAATGAGGCAAGTGTTCTCAGTTCCAAGCTTGCCCAAGGATTTCCTATGGTCAAGCTTGAGGGGGAGTGTTGAAATAAATAAAGGAATGACCAGAAGAAGAAGAAACTGGTTGATGATCCAAAGAGAATTCATCAAGAGAAGCCAATTTGGTTCTATTTGTGCAGTCTTGCTCCACATGCTACTATCTTGACCTAACTTACCTTTCAAGGCAAGAAAGGAGTTTGGAGACTTAATATGGACGTGGGAAACACTGAGATGTCAAGGAAACATGTTTGAATTAAAATAAGAGAGCCTGGTTTGAATTTGAAAAGAAGAAGTCACATGTTGCTTAAGAGAAGCAGCTGGACCTGTCACTTTCACTCAACCAGGCTGTGTAAACCTCTCTCCTGTCACTCTCACTCCCTCTGGTCGAGATTAACCTTGGCTGCATCCTTTTGGCTTCATCAGAAACCCCACAATAATATTTGTTTAGTCATTCCCTTGTTTAATCATTGTTTATTGTAAGTGATTGTCTATTTAAAGACTTCACCACCTCTTGTAACATTTATCCAGTCTTAATACAAGTTTCTCTCACTAAATTTCGTGGCTCTCTCTCCCTTGCTTGTGTCTAAACAATTTTCACAATGTAAGGAGTTTAGAGTTATGGTTTAGAGGCTGCCTTAACTCTCTTTCTCTTAAGGCAGCCTAATACTTGTAAAACTCACTCTAAACTCTTCTTTATCTTCTCTTAAGCTCTAGATTACTGATTCTAATTCCCATTCTCCTTAAGTGAACAAACTGAAAGTGTTGTGTCACTTCTCATGGAATAGATTCAAACTAGAGATTGATTGCCACACATAACCAGTTTACTATCTAGGATCTTGGTTATAGTGTAGGCTGCTTTCATATAACCAGTGTTCTCTTTATTACATTTGGTTGTGTGTTAAGCTATTTAAGAGGATTCAACCACCAGTTGGTTGTCTTTTCATTTGAATGGTGAGTTCCTGTTGTATGGTTGAAGGGGATTCAGTTACAAGTTAACTGAATACTCTCTTGACATGAGACAAACACTCATGAATTCCAACACGTGGTTCATCCTGGTTTGATAAGAATCATGAACATATTGCCATATGTCCGAACAGGCTAATCTGGAATCATCTGGATAGAAAGTGCGATATCTTCTTACTCACAACTCCTATGAGATTTATTCAACTTCCTGGTTATTCTCCACTGATTAGTGGTTCCCAATCAAGCTTCTTATATATTGGTTCATCCTGGTTTGATAAGAATCATGAAGATATTGCCATATGTCCGAACAGGCTAATCTGAAATCATCTGGATAGAAAGTGGGATATCTTCTTAATCACAACTCCTATGAGATTTATTCAACTTCCTGGTTATTCTCCACTGATTAGTGGTTCCAAATAAAGCTTCTTAGATCGTGGTTAATCCTGGTTTGATAAGAATCATGAAGATAATGGCATATGTCTGAACAGGCTAATCTGGAATCATCTGGACAGAAGGTGGGATATTTTCTTGCTCACAACACTTATGAGATTTATTCAACTTCCTGGTTATTCTCCACTGATTAGTGGTTCCAAATAAAGCTTCTGAGATTGTGGTTCATCATGGTTTGATAAGAATCATGAAGATATTGTCATATGTTCGAACAGGCTAATCTGGAATCATCTGGATAGAAGTGGGATATCTTCTTACTCACAACTCCTATGAGATTTATTCAACTTCCTGGTTATTCTCCACTGATTAGTGGTTCCAAATAAAGCTTTTTAGATCGTGGTTCATCCTATTTTGATAAGAATCATGAAAATAATGGCATATGTCCGAACAGGCTAATCTGGAATCATCTGGATAGAAGGTGGGATATCTTCTTGCTCACAACACTTATGAGATTTATTCAACTTCCTGGTTATTCTCCACTGATTAGTGGTTCCAAATAAAGCTTCTTAGATCGTGGTTCATCCTGGTTTGATAAGAATCATGAAGATATTGCCATATATCCGAACAGGCTAATCTGGAATCATCTGGATAGAAAGTGGGATATCTTCTTACTCACAACTCCTATGAGATTTATTCAACTTCCTGGTTATTCTCCACTGATTAGTGGTTCCAAATAAAGCTTCTTAGATCGTGGTTCATCCTGGTTTGATAAGAATCATGAAGATAATGGCATATGTCCGAACAGGCTAATCTGGAATCATCTGGATAGAAGGTGGGATATCTTCATGCTCACAACACTTATGAGATTTATTCAACTTCCTGGTTATTCTCCACTTATTAGTGGTTCCAAATAAAGCTTCTTAGATCGTGGTTCATCCTGGTTTGATAAGAATCATGAAGATATTGCCATATGTTCGAACAGGCTAATCTGGAATCATCTGGATAGAAAGTGGGATATCTTCTTACTCACATCTCCTATGAGATTTATTCAACTTCCTGGTTATTCTCCACTGATTAGTGGTTCCAAATAAAGCTTCTTAGATCGTGGTTCATCCTGGTTTGATAAGAATCATGAGGATATTGCCATACGTCCGAACAGGCTAATCTGGAATCACCTGGATAGAAAATGGGATATCTTCTTACTCACAACTTCTATGAGATTTATTCAACTTCCTGGTTATTCTCCACTGATTAGTGGTTCCAAATAAAGCTTCTTAGATCGTGGTTCATCCTGGTTTGATAAGAATCATGAAGATAATGGCATATGTCCGAACAGGCTAATCTGGAATCATCTGGATAGAAGGTGGGATATCTTCTTGCTCACAACACTTATGAGATTTATTCAACTTCCTGGTTATTCTCCACTGATTAGTGGTTCCAAATAAAGCTTCTTAGATCGTGGTTCATCCTGGTTTGATAAGAATCATGAAGATAATGGCATATGTCTGAACAGGCTAATCTGGAATCATCTGGACAGAAGGTGGGATATTTTCTTGCTCACAACACTTATGAGATTTATTCAACTTCCTGGTTATTCTCCACTGATTAGTGGTTCCAAATAAAGCTTCTGAGATTGTGGTTCATCATGGTTTGATAAGAATCATGAAGATATTGTCATATGTTCGAACAGGCTAATCTGGAATCATCTGGATAGAAGTGGGATATCTTCTTACTCACAACTCCTATGAGATTTATTCAACTTCCTGGTTATTCTCCACTGATTAGTGGTTCCAAATAAAGCTTTTTAGATCGTGGTTCATCCTATTTTGATAAGAATCATGAAAATAATGGCATATGTCCGAACAGGCTAATCTGGAATCATCTGGATAGAAGGTGGGATATCTTCTTGCTCACGACACTTATGAGATTTATTCAACTTCCTGGTTATTCTCCACTGATTAGTGGTTCCAAATAAAGCTTCTTAGATCGTGGTTCATCCTGGTTTGATAAGAATCATGAAGATATTGCCATATATCCGAACAGGCTAATCTGGAATCATCTGGATAGAAAGTGGGATATCTTCTTACTCACAACTCCTATGAGATTTATTCAACTTCCTGGTTATTCTCCACTGATTAGTGGTTCCAAATAAAGCTTCTTAGATCGTGGTTCATCCTGGTTTGATAAGAATCATGAAGATAATGGCATATGTCCGAACAGGCTAATCTGGAATCATCTGGATAGAAGGTGGGATATCTTCATGCTCACAACACTTATGAGATTTATTCAACTTCCTGGTTATTCTCCACTTATTAGTGGTTCCAAATAAAGCTTCTTAGATCGTGGTTCATCCTGGTTTGATAAGAATCATGAAGATATTGCCATATGTTCGAACAGGCTAATCTGGAATCATCTGGATAGAAAGTGGGATATCTTCTTACTCACATCTCCTATGAGATTTATTCAACTTCCTGGTTATTCTCCACTGATTAGTGGTTCCAAATAAAGCTTCTTAGATCGTGGTTCATCCTGGTTTGATAAGAATCATGAGGATATTGCCATACGTCCGAACAGGCTAATCTGGAATCACCTGGATAGAAAATGGGATATCTTCTTACTCACAACTTCTATGAGATTTATTCAACTTCCTGGTTATTCTCCACTGATTAGTGGTTCCAAATAAAGCTTCTTAGATCGTGGTTCATCCTGGTTTGATAAGAATCATGAAGATAATGGCATATGTCCGAACAGGCTAATCTGGAATCATCTGGATAGAAGGTGGGATATCTTCTTGCTCACAACACTTATGAGATTTATTCAACTTCCTGGTTATTCTCCACTGATTAGTGGTTCCAAATAAAGCTTCTTAGATCGTGGTTCATCCTGGTTTGATAAGAATCATGAAGATAATGGCATATGCCCGAACAGGCTAATCTGGAATCATCTGGATAGAAGGTGGGATATCTTCTTGCTCACAACACTTATGAGATTTATTCAACTTCCTGGTTATTCTCCACTGATTAGTGGTTCCAAATAAAGCTTCTTAGATCGTGGTTCATCCTGGTTTGATAAGAATCATGAAGATATTGCCATATGTCCGAACAAGCTAATCTGGAATCATCTGGATAGAAAGTGGGATATCTTCTTACTCACAACTCCTATGAGATTTATTCAACTTCCTGGTTATTCTCCACTGATTAGTGGTTTCCAATCAAGCTTCTTATATATTGGTTCATCCTGGTTTGATAAGAATCATGAAGATATTGCCATATGTCCGAACAGGCTAATCTGGAATCATCTGGATAGAAAGTGGGATATCTTCTTAATCACAACTCCTATGAGATTTATTCAACTTCCTGGTTATTCTCCACTGATTAGTGGTTCCAAATAAAGCTTCTTAGATCGTGGTTCATCCTGGTTTGATAAGAATCATGAAGATAAAGGCATATGTCTGAACAGGCTAATCTGGAATCATCTGGATAGAAGGTGGGATATCTTCTTGCTCACAACACTTATGAGATTTATTCAACTTCCTGGTTATTCTCCACTGATTAGTGGTTCCAAATAAAGATTCTTAGATTGTGGTTCATCCTGGTTTGATAAGAACATGAAGATATTGCCATATGTTCGAACAGGCTAATCTGGAATCATCTGGATAGAAAGTGGGATATCTTCTTACTCACAACTCGTATGAGATTTATTCAACTTCCTGGTTATTCTCCACTGATTAGTGGTTCCAAATAAAGCTTCTTAGATCGTGGTTCATCCTGGTTTGATAAGAATCATGAAGATAATGGCATATGTCCAAACAGGCTAATCTGGAATCATCTGGATAGAAGGTGGGATATCTTCTTGCTCACAACACTTATGAGATTTATTCAACTTCCTGGTTATTCTCCACTGATTAGTGGTTCCAAATAAAGCTTCTTAGATCGTGGTTCATCCTGGTTTGATAAGAATCATGAAGATATTGCCATATGTCCGAACAGGCTAATCTGGAATCATCTGGATAGAAAGTGGGATATCTTCTTACTCACAACTCCTATGAGATTTATTCAACTTCCTGGTTATTCTCCACTGATTAGTGGTTCCAAATAAAGATTCTTAGATCGTGGTTCATCCTGGTTTGATAAGAATCATGAAGATAATGGTATATGTCCGAACAGGCTAATCTGGAATCATCTGGATAGAAGGTGGGATATCTTCTTGCTCACAACACTTATGAGATTTATTCAACTTCTTGGTTATTCTCCACTGATTAGTGGTTCCAAATAAAGCTTCTTAGATCGTGGTTAATCCTGGTTTGATAAGAATCATGAAGATAATGGCATATGTCCGAACAGGCTAATCTGGAATCATCTGGATAGAAGGTGGGATATCTTCTTGCTCACAACACTTATGAGATTTATTCAACTTCCTGGTTATTCTCCACTGATTAGTGGTTCCAAATAAAGCTTCTTAGATCGTGGTTCATCCTGGTTTGATAAGAATCATGAAGATATTGCCATATGTCCGAACAGGCTAATCTGGAATCATCTGGATAGAAAGTGGGATATCTTCTTACTCACAACTCCTATTGTTGACATGAAGTAATAAAGAGCAATGGTTATGACAGTAAGAACAAGTCTAGTTAGCATAGATAAGAGATGGAGGTTATCCGGAGAAGTGAAGAGCGATCATCAAGGTTAAGACCTAAACTTGCCTTTCAAGGCAAGTGTGGGAGGCAAAGTAATTCAAATACATTGCCAAAGTCCCCTCATGTCTTGGAATAAATTAAACAAGTGATGTCGAGAGTCAGGAGCCGTTGGAGCAAGGAAACAAACCGAGATCACATGTTTTGGTAAAGAAGGAAGAGACAAAGAGATGTCACTTTCACCTCAGCTCAGTGTGCAAGACCAGATCCGATCTACATTTGTTTATTCATGTCGACCTCTATTGTTTATTCATTCTCTTTGTCTCATTGTCAAGTCTAGTTTCTATTTATGTAACCATTGTGTGAACTAAATCAGTAAGGAAATATAATTCCTCTTTACTTATCTTTTGCGCAAATCTCTCTCTCTCTCTCTCTCTCTCTCGGATTATCTCTTTAATTTTCACATTGTTCTTGATAAATCACCACATATTCTCTCTTAATCCATACAAATTATCATGGTATCAGAGCATCAAAGCTCTTGAAACCTATTCTAACTTCCGCAAACTCTGTTCTTGTTCATCTTATCTCTGTTCTTAACTTTCTCTCTCCTGTTCTTGGCGATTTGAAAGAAAAATGGAGGAAAACAACAACAACAACAACAAACACCTCAACATACCTGTGACCTTGAAAGGGATTAACTATCTCTTTTGGGCCAGGATGGTGAAGAGAGCCCTTGGAGGAAAAGGTTTATGGAAGTATGCAACAACAGCATCAGCTCCAAAACAAACCGTCCAAGGAGAAGATGGAAAGGAGATGGTGGTAGCTGATGAAGATAAATGGGAACAAGAAGATCTCATGGTGCTCTCAGCCCTCCTTAGCTCACTTGAACCAGCAATTATGGAGTCTTACTCTTACTGTGAGACTACCAAGCAGTTGTGGGACACTCTCTACAAGGTGTATGGGAATGTCTCCAATCTTACCAAGGTCTTTGAAGTAAGGAAATCCCTCAATGGTCTCAGTCAAGGAGATGTGGAGTTTCAGCCCCACTTTGGCAAGTTCAGATCTCTTTGGGCAGAGCTGGAGATATTAAGACCACACGCTGTGGACAATGATATCCTCCTAGCCAGGCGTGAAGAAGATAAAGTCTTTGGGATGCTGCTCACACTCAACTCATCCTATGGTGGCCTTATCAAGCATATCCTAAGGGGTTATAAGCTCCCTGACTTAGATGATGTGTGTGCTCAAATCCAGAAGGAAGAAGGGTCAGTGAGCCTATTTGGAAGCAAGGGAGACTTGAGCATGGCTCACCAGGCTGAGGAAGTGGTCGCCAACAAAGCTGCTTACAAACATGAGGATAGGAAGTCCTTGATCTGTGACCACTGCAAGAAGAAGGGTCATCTCAAAGACAAGTGCTGGATCCTACATCCCCATCTGAAGCCAAACAAGTTCAAGGAGACAAGAACTCAGTACCAGGATGCAAGAGCCAACTTCTCAGCTGATGGAGTTGAGCCAGCAACTCCAAACTCAGTCTGCTCCAACAGCAACCATGGTGGAGGAAGCGCAATGGCTTCAACATCAGTGTACAACACACCAAGGACCAACATAGATGAGCTCCTCAAGAAGTCTGACTTGGAAGCTCTCATCAAGGCCCTAAAAGAATCTGGTATCTCTAGAACCCTTGGGATCTCTCTTAATGCTTCTCACAATGCTGGTGATGTTTTAAATGTTTTAAAATCAGCTAAACCTTTGATAATCGACTCTGGTGCTTCTCATCACATGATTAGTGATTTGAACCTGATTAAAAACATTGAACCAGTGATAGGAAATGTGATGATAGCTAATGGTGATAAAATCCCAATAAAAGGTGTAGGAGATCTTAGGCTGTTTGATAAAGACTCTAAAGCTTTTTATATGCCCACCTTTGCCTCAAACTTGCTATCTGTTAAGAGAGTCACTACTGATTTAAATTGTCAAGTTACTTTCACTCCTAACAGTGTATCTTTTCAGGATATTGATTCTAGTAAGTTGCTTGAGGACACAAGGGGGACTTGTACTTGCTGAAAAGGTGTCACCAAGGGGGACTTGTACTTGCTTGAGGACACAAGACCAGCTTCTGATTTATCTAGTGCTTTTGTTTCTGTCTCTGAATTCCCTAAAGATGTAATGTGGCATGCTAGATTAGGTCATCCTCACTCGCATGCTTTGAACATCCTGTTGCCTAGTTTTAATTTTAAAAGTGATTGTGAAGCTTGTATCTTAGGGAAACATTGTAGAAATGTATTTCCTAAATCCAAGACTATCTATGAAAATTGCTTTGATTTAATACATTCTGATGTGTGGACTGCCCCATGTGCATCTAGAGAACAGCATAAGTATTTTGTGACATTCATAGATGAAAAATCCAAGTATACTTGGATCACATTGTTGCAATCTAAAGATAGGGTGCTAGAAGCTTTTAAAAATTTCCAAAACTATATTACTAACCATTTCAACGTCAAGATTAAAATTCTTAGATCAGATAATGGTGGTGAATACACTAGCACAGCCTTCAAACAACACTTAGCTGCACACGGAATTATCCAACAAACTAGCTGCCCTTATACTCCACAACAAAATGGTGTGGCTGAGAGGAAGAATAGACACCTTATGGAGGTGGCCAGGAGTATCATGTTCCACGCCAATGTCCCTAAAAGATTTTGGGGAGATGCAGTGGTCACTGCTACCTACCTAATCAACCGCACACCTACAAGGGTTCTACTTGATTCCACACCATATGAGGTACTGAACAAAACCAAACCATCTATAGACCATTTGCGGGTGTTTGGGTGTGTGTGTTTTGTTTTTGTTCCAGGAGAACTGAGGAACAAGTTAGAAGCTAAAAGCACAAAGGCCAAGTTCATTGGCTACTCTACATCTCAGAAAGGATACAAGTGCTATGTTCCAGAGACAAGAAGGGTCCTAGTATCAAAGGATGTTAAGTTCCTGGAATCAAAGGGGTATTATGCTGAGAGTGTTGAGATGAAGCAATAAATATCTGAGTATTGACAAAGGAAGCAAGGAGATAATGATTAAGGATAAGTAAAGAGAAGAGTGGTTCACAAGTTACCTCAGCTCACCAGAACCTACCTTGAGAAGCAAGGGAAGTTTAAACTCGCCAAGAAGAGAGTGGAGAGTGTCAAAGAGCCGTTTGTACGAGTCTGAGCAAAGAAGAGTATTCAAATGGGAAGATCACATGTTCTACTTAAGGTCTGGCAAGTTGGTGACCGTTGGAGGAGCTGTCACTATCACTCTTGGACAGAGTCCATTTATTTATCTTATTCTCTTTGTCCTGATCTTGCTTGCTGAGATTATAAATGTTGTATGTGCACATTCAGATTAATACAAGGAATTATTTTCTCTCCTTCTCTCTCTTTCAAACTCGTCACATATCTCTCTCTCTCTCTCTTGTTCTTCATTACTCAACTTCTCCAGAAACATATCTCTCTTTGATTCTTATATCTTATCAATTCTCACATGGTATCAGAGCATCAAGCTCTTGAAACCTGATTTACTTCCGCAAATTCTCTGAGTTTTATTTCTATTTTTGGCAAAGTTCATACTGTTCTTGGTGTGTTCTTCATTCTCCTTTCCAGATTTTGCCAAAAATAGCAAAGTTCATCTAATTCTTCTTTTTCTCACTCTGGTAATACCTTTGAAGTCTTTTCCACTGGATACTAGCTGTGATTGATGTTATCCAGTTGCTCATGATGGAAAAATCAGAGATTTCTATTCCTATAACCCTAGAGGGGTCTAATTTTCTGATATGGTCAAGAGTGGCCAGATTCACCTTGGGGAGTCATGGACTTTGGGACAGCCACATCATGAAGGCTGGAAATTCAAAGAAGATGACTCAAGAGGAGATTAAGTTCACACGCCTGAAGCATGACAACAAGTGGGTTCAAGAAGATCAGCAAACACTTGGAATCATACAAAAATCCCTATCTCCAACAATCTTGAAGACACACTCTCATATTCAAACCGCAAGAAATCTATGGGAAACTCTTCAGCTTGGATATGGAAGTTTATGGGAGAGCCTTCAAGTTGTTTATGAGCAGGATAGGCTTCTGAGCTTACTACTGCGCCTGGATTCAACCCACAACAAGCTGATAAATTATTTCCTTAGAGAAGGAAAGATACCAGACTTTGGAGAACCTGGTGTTCTTAGAAGTCAACCAAATGGATATGAGCTCAAGGAGTTTGAGCATCCAGTGATTCATGGAAGAACCATGTACTCAGCGCTCAGTAGTGACACCACTAGAGGAGAATGGTGGAGAAGTGAGACTGGCGGAATAAATCCTGATGCTCCAGCAACCAGAAGAGACCTTGATATGTTCATCACAGCTGCCCAATCCCTCATCTCATCCAAGAAGGCTGGTATATCATCTTCTGACTCTAAACCCATTATTATTGATTCAGGAGCTAGTCATCACATGATTAGTGATAGGAACTTGATTAGTGATATCCAGCCTGCTACTGGAAATTTTCTGATAGCTAATGGTGATAAGGTGAAGATAGAAGGGATAGGGAACCTTAGGTTGTTTGATAGGGAATCAACTGCCTTATATATGCCTAAGTTTACATCTAACCTGTTATCTGTGAGGAGAGCTACTGTTGATCTGAGTTGTCAGGTTGTCTTCAGACCAGATGAGGTTGAGTTTCAAGATTTAAAGACAGGGCAGGTTATTGGACGAGGTCACAGCCATCAGGAGCTGTATCATCTCCAAAAGACACAACCAGCTGAATCTTCCTCATGTTGCTTGGTCAGTACATCTGCTGGGGTTGAGAGCACTAAATGGCATGCTAGGTTGGGACATCCGCACACTAGAGCACTCAATCTGATGCTTCCTGGAGTGGTGTTTAAAAATGATGAGTGTGAAGCATGCATCTTGGGGAAGCATTGCAAGACAGTATTCCCAAGGTCCAACACGATTTATGAGAAGTGTTTTGACCTGGTTCATTCTGATGTGTGGACTGCACCTTGTATGTCCAGAGAGAATCACAAGTACTTTGTTACCTTCATTGATGAGAAGTCCAAGTACACCTGGGTCACACTGATCCAGTCTAAGGACAGAGTCTTGGAAGCTTTCAAGAATTATCATTCTCATGTCACCAACCACTTCAGTGCTAAGGTGAAGATTCTCAGGTCAGATAATGGTGGAGAGTACACAAGTGGAGCTTTCAAGCAATTTTTATCTCAACAAGGGATTATTCATCAGACCAGTTGTCCTTATACTCCTCAGCAAAATGGAGTTGCTGAAAGGAAGAACAGGCATCTTATGGAGGTGGCTAGATCAATGATGTTCCACATGAGTGTTCCAAAGAGGTTCTGGAGTGATGCTGTGGTTTCTGCTTGTCATCTGATCAACAGAACCCCAACTAGAGTTCTCAATGACATATCTCCTTATGAAGTTCTCAACAAGAGCAAGCCATCTCTGGATCACATGCAGGTGTTTGGATGTATCTGTTTTGTATTGGTACCAGGAGGGCAGAGGAACAAGCTTGATGCAAGAAGCACAAAGGCAGTGTTCATTGGGTATTCTCCTCACCAGAAAGGCTACAAGTGTTATGTACAAGAGACCAGGAGGGTCTTAATCTCACGAGATGTCAAGTTCATGGAGTCTAGGAGTTACTATGATGGGAAGAATTGGGAAGATTTGGAGAATCTATCCCAACCTACTTCAGATAGAGCTGATAGCCTCAGAAGAGTAATGGAGAGTCTTGGCATCAGTGTACCTATAAGAGGATACCTGAAGTACAAGAGACAGTACCAGTGCAACCAGGATTAGTAAGTGATAATGGGGACACAGAAATCACTAACCTTGATCTTGAGGGGGACAATCAAGCCGAACAACATCAAGAGGATGTTTCAGCAAGTCATGATCAAGCTGAGCATCATGCGCAAGAGGAGCAAGATCACAGTACTCAAGAGGAGACAGTGGTGAGCTAAAGCCAGCAGAATAATGGATCAGTGATACCTGAAGAAGGCACAACCCAACCAGAGCTAAGAAGAAGCTCTAGGATTAAACAACCAGCATCAAACTGGAAGAACAACCGGGTCTACTTCAACTCTCAAGCTGTAGCACATCCTATACAAGCAGTGTGCTCTCTAGCTCAATATCCTCAAGAGCATGTGGTGTTTATTGGGGAGTTGGATCAAGAGTACATCCCAAGGTCCTATGAAGAAGCTATGGAACTTGCTGAATGGAGAGAATCAGTGGGCAGTGAGACTAGTGCCATGATCATCAATGATACATGGTATGAAGCAGAGCTACCCAAAGGCAAGAGGGCAGTAACAAGCAGATGGATCTTTACAATCAAATACAATGCTGATGGTACAGTAGAGAGGCGTAAGACAAGGTTGGTAGCAAGAGGCTTCACTCAGACCTATGGAGAGGATTATCTAGACACATTTGCACCAGTAGCCAAGCTGCACACCATAAGGATAGTCCTATCCTTAGCAGTAAATCTAGAGTGGGATCTATGGCAGATGGATGTGAAGAATGCCTTCTTACAAGGTGAGCTGGAGGATGAAGTATACATGAAGCCACCACCTGGTTTGGAGCATCTAGTGAAGCCTGGAAATGTCCTTAGACTGAAGAAAGCCATCTATGGATTGAAGCAATCTCCTAGAGCCTGGTATCACAAACTAAGCACCACGCTGAATGGAAGAGGTTTTGTGAAATCTCAGGCTGATCACACGTTGTTCACACTGACCAGCAAGAAGGGAATCATTGTGATCTTGGTGTATGTGGATGATATCATCATCACTGGCAGTGATAAAGAGGGCATACTTGCAACTAAGGCATATCTCAAGTCATCATTTGATATCAAGGATTTGGGAGAGCTCAAATACTTCCTAGGCATTGAGATATGCAGATCCAAGGAAGGACTATTTCTATCTCAAAGAAAGTATACATTGGATCTGCTAAAAGAGGCTGGTGATCTAGGAGGAAGAGCTGCAAAGACACCACTTGAAGATGGGTACAAAGTGATGAGTGAGGGGGAGATTGATAATCAACCATACACTGATGTCAAGCACTATAGAAGAATGGTTGGAAAGCTCATTTACCTCACCATAACCAGACCAGGCGTGTGCTTTGCAGTCAACCAAGTAAGCCAACACATGCAAGCTCCAAAGATGCACCATTGGAATATGGTAGAGAGGATACTAAGGTACCTAAGAGAGGCACCAGGACAAGGAGTATGGATGGGATGCAACAAGAATACTGAGATAGTAGGCTATTGTGATGCTGATTGGGCAGGAGATAGAGTTGATAGGAGATCAACCACTGGTTACTGCACATTCATTGGAGGCAACTTGGTGACTTGGAAAAGCAAGAAGCAAAAGGTTGTGTCATGTTCCAGTGCCGAAGCTGAATATAGAGCCATGAGGAAGCTTACAAGCGAGTTGATTTGGATAAAGGGGTTGCTGAAAGACTTGGGAATTGAAGCTGCAACACCAATCACTATGCATTGTGATAATCAGGCTGCTATACACATTGCCAGCAACTCGGTCTTCCATGAAAGAACCAAACATATTGAAGTTGATTGCCATAAGGTGAGGCAAGCTGTTGAGCAGAAGATCATCCTTCCATGTTACATCAGAAGTGAAGACCAGCTAGCTGATATCTTCACCAAAGCTGCAAGTTCTAAAGTCTGCGAGTTCATTCATTCAAAGCTTGGACTTGTGGACCTTTCATCTCAGTGATCCCCTTTCCATGAAGTGTTCTACTCTTTCCTTGATATGTTTTTGTCCCACTGGGTTTTGCATATCAAGGTTTTAATGAGGGAATGCTTCATGGACTTCCAAGCTTGACTTGTTCCACATGGTCAAGCTTGAGGGGGAGTGTTGAGATGAAGCAATAAATATCTGAGTATTGACAAAGGAAGCAAGGAGATAATGATTAAGGAGAAGTAAAGAGAAGAGTGGTTCACAAGTTACCTCAGCTCACCAGAACCTACCTTGAGAAGCAAGGGAAGTTTAAACTCGCCAAGAAGAGAGTGGAGAGTGTCAAAGAGCCGTTTGTACGAGTCTGAGCAAAGAAGAGTATTCAAATGGGAAGATCACATGTTCTACTTAAGGTCTGGCAAGTTGGTGACCGTTGGAGGAGCTGTCACTATCACTCTTGGACAGAGTCCATTTATTTATCTTATTCTCTTTGTCCTGATCTTGCTTGCTGAGATTATAAATGTTGTATGTGCACATTCAGATTAATACAAGGAATTATTTTCTCTCCTTCTCTCTCTTTCAAACTCGTCACATATCTCTCTCTCTCTCTCTCTTGTTCTTCATTACTCAACTTCTCCAGAAACATATCTCTCTTTGATTCTTATATCTTATCAATTCTCACAGAGAGGAGTTGGGAAGAACTAAAGAATCTATCTCAATCTGCCTCGGACAGAGCTAATAACCTCAGAGTTATTATGGAAAGGCTTGGGATCAGTTTACCAAACTCACCAGCCCCGGTCAGAGAGGTTCCAACACAAGCTGAAGAAGGTGTTGAGATCACTCATCTTGATCATGAAGGGGGTGATAGAACTGAGCAGCAGCCTGCGCAAGCTCAACCTGAAGAAAGCTCAGTATCTCATGATCAAGATGAGAGATCAGGAGCTGAGGAACAGATGGGAGAGCCAAGTGGAATCAATGATGAGGCTGAACCTGAGCTGATACATCCTAGAAGGAGTACAAGAGTCAGGAAACCAGCTTCTGATTGGAGTAAAACAAGAGTATACTTCAATGCTGAGGCTGTAGCACATCCCATTAGTGCTGTGTGCTCACTAGCTCACTACCCAGCAGAGCATCAAGCCTTCATCACCGCAGTGGATCAAGAATGGATTCCAAAGACATATGAGGAAGCCATGCAAGATGAGGAGTGGGGAGCATCTGTTGGAGATGAGATGGGAGCTATGGAAATGAATGGAACATACTTTGAAAGTGAGCTTCCCAAAGGAAAGAAAGCAGTGACAAGCCGGCTTCTCTTCACAATCAAGTATGGAGCCAATGTGATGTGATCATGGACCAGCCAACTCATGAAGACAATGTGATGCTAGATGAGCCAGCTGCTGAAGATGTCTTAACCATACCAGAAGGTCCTATTACTCTTTCAAGGAGTAGACAACTCAAGAAAGCCATTGGAGGATTACTCATGATAGCCTGGAAGCAAGAAGAAGGTCTTGGAAGAAGCTTGATCAACCAAGACACACTTATCACCATTCAAGCAACATCACCATCAAGCTGATCATCATCTAGGCAAGTGGCTTGGTGTACTCTTTTTCCCTTAGATAGTTTTGTCCCACTGGGTTTTCTATCTAAGGTTTTTAATGAGGCATCAAGTTCACTTACACATCTCCTAGATGATGTATCATGGGTGCATCTCGGATGCATATTTATCTTATGTTATATTTTAGACTATGGTTTCTTTTTATTTCCTTTTATTTGAAACACAAGGAGTATGTTCCTTTATTTGAGCTTGTGTATGTACAAGTCTCAGCCTATATATATGTTGTGTCCGCAAACCCTAATATCCATCAAGTTATCTTTTCACAAACCTTTTATCTCTTGTTCTCTCTTCTCCTTGTTATCAAGTTGGCGAGTGATCTTGTTGGTGTGTAGTATCCAACAGCCCAAGGATCTCTTCTTCAGTGTGTCATATCCGAACTAGGCATCTAGGAGTATCAAGAGCCCTTTCACATCTCTTGTGTCACCATTCATTCCACAAACCTTGAAGAACTTGAGTCTCTGATTCGTCCTTGCAAGGATCTATCCCCCTTATAACCAGAGAAGCATCCTAGGAGTGTATCAAGTGGTATCAGAGCAACTCTGGCTAGGGAAGTTGTTGTTTACTCGATTTTTCTTATAGATCTGTTCATCTATTTCATCACTATTGCTAGATCTGTGTATGTTTGTCTCAGAACTGATAGATCTAAGTATTTCGACTAAGGTTTCTAAAGAGTCCATTCATATTCTTGTTGTCTACGGTTTTGAAACTTCTAGATCTATAAGTTGTTTGTGTTTGCTTGATTCGATCTGTTCTTATATCCATAGATCTGTGATTGTTGAGTCATATCATCATTTGTTGAACTTGATCTATTGGTGTAAGTGTGGAAAGAGTTTTAAAAATCAAACCTGATCCGTGTTGTTCAAGTTTTATCATCATTTGTTGTTTCCTTATTTGAATCTATTTCGTTTTGTTTTTGTTTCTTGAACTATTTACTGGTTGCTTTCTTTTGTTTATCTCAGGTACTATGGCTGGAGATGAAGAAGAGGATGCAGGTGTTAGTCTAGAGCATAAAGCCTTGCTTGAAGCTTTAACTCGCCGTATGCACACTATGATGGAAACAAGATTGGGTACCTTCCGCAAAGAGCTTGATGCTCAGTCTTCAGAACCTAGACGTGATCCAAGGCAGAACCGACGAGAACCGGCTAGAAGAGAGCATGATGGTGCAGAAGAGACTGACAACTACTATGAAAGAGAACAGCACAGCTCAGACTCTAGACACAGCAGCCGTAGCAACCGAAGGCACAGGCGTGAGCATCGTCCACGCAATGAACTAGCTGGATTGAAGCTAAAAATCCCTCCTTTCCATGGCAAGGCTGATCCAGATGCTTATCTTGAGTGGGAGAAGAAGATTGAGCTAGTTTTCAACTGTCAACACTACACTGAGCTTAAGAAGATTCAAGTGGCTGCTACTGAATTCTATGATTATGCCTTGAGCTGGTGGGATCAGTTGGTTACAAACAAGAGGCGTAATGGTGAGTACCCTATTGAGACTTGGGCTGAGATGAAAGCTGTGATGCGCATGAGGTTTGTGCCAAACCATTACCATCGTGATCTCCATCAAAGACTAAGAAAGCTCACACAAGGATCACGATCAGTAGAAGAGTACTTCCAAGAGATGGAGTTGTTGATGTTGAGAGCTTGCATATCAGAAGATAGAGAGGCTACTATGGCTCGGTTCCTTGGAGGACTTAACCGTGAGATACAACACTATGTTGAGCTAGAAGAGATGCTACACAAAGCGATTCTGGTGGAGCAGCAAGTTAAGAGAAAGCATCAGTCACGAGGAAACTATGGTACCAGCAAGTATCAGCAGGCTAAAGAGGAGAAACCAGCGTATCATAAGGATAATAAGATTCAGCCAAAAGAAGATACCAAGCCAGGCAGTACTATCAGCAAAGACAAAGGGAAAACTGAAGCTACTTCTTCACGAGCCAGGGATGTCAAGTGTTTCAAATGTCAAGGACGTGGTCACTATGCTAATGAGTGCACTAACAAGCGAGTCATGATCCTCTTGGACAATGGAGAGTATGAATCTCAGGATGAGAAGCTTGAGGATGATCAGGAGCTTTCAGATGAAGAGTATGAAGAGGAACCAGTTCAGGATGAGAAGCTTGAGCATAAGTATCCAGAAGAACCAGTCCAGATGATAATCCCATAGGTCTACCACCTATCCGTGGGATTGAGCATCAGATTGATTTTGTGCCAGGAGCTACTCTTCCTAACAGACCAGCATACAGAACTAATCCAGTGGAGACTAAGGAGCTACAAAGACAGGTTGAAGAGTTGATGGAGAAAGGCCACATCCGTGAGAGCATGAGTCCTTGTGTTGTACCAGTGCTCCTTGTACCCGAGAAGGATGGAAGCTGGCGCATGTGTGTTGATTGTAGAGCAATCAACAATATAACAGTGAAGTATCGCCACCCTATTCCTAGATTAGATGATATGCTTGATGAGTTGCATGGTTCTAGCATATTTTCTAAGATAGATTTGAAAAGTGGATATCATCAAATTAGGATGAAAGAGGGAGATGAGTTGAAAACAGCCTTTAAGACTAAGCATAGTTTGTATGAGTGGTTAGTGATGCCCTTTGGCTTAACTAATGCTCCTAGTACTTTTATGAGATTGATGAATCCTGTGCTTAGATCCTTTATAGGATTGTTTGTGGTAGTTTATTTTGATGATATCCTTGTGTACTCTAAGAGCTTAGAAGAGCATATAGTTCATCTTAGGACTGTTCTTGATGTTTTGAGAAAAGAAAAGCTCTTTGCTAACCTCAAAAAGTGCACTTTCTGTACGGATAACTTGGTCTTCCTAGGTTTTGTTGTGAGTGCAGATGGAGTAAAGGTGGACCAGGAGAAGGTAAAAGCTATACAAGAGTGGCCAATTCCTATGACCATAAGTGAAGTAAGAAGCTTCCATGGGTTAGCTGGTTTCTACCGACGATTTGTGAGGGACTTTAGCACCATAGCAGCTCCTTTGACTAAAGTGATCAAGAAGGAAGTCGGTTTCAAATGGGGAGAAGCACAAGAACTTGCCTTTCAATGCCTAAAAGAGAAGCTTACTCATGCCCCTCTTCTCATACTTCCTGATTTTAATAAAACTTTTGAAATAGAATGTGATGCCTCAGGAATTGGTATTGGTGCTGTGCTTATGCAGGAAAGAAGACCCATAGCATACTTCAGTGAGAAACTTGGAGGAGCAACTCTCAACTATTCTACCTATGACAAGGAACTCTATGCTTTTGTAAGGGCTTTGCAGACCTGGCAACACTATCTATGGCCCAAGGAGTTTGTCATACACACTGATCATGAATCTCTCAAGTACCTCAAGGGCCAGAATAAGCTCAGCAAGAGACATGCAAGATGGGTCGAGTTCATTGAAACCTTTCCTTATGTAATCAAATACAAACAAGGTAAGGAAAATATAGTTGCTGATGCACTATCCATAAGGTATACCCTCTTGAATACTCTTGATGCTAAGTTGCTAGGATTTGAACAACTTAAAGATATGTATGCAACTGACTCTGACTTTCAGGAAGCTTATAAATCGTGTGAAAAGTATGCTGCTGGGCATTACTTTAGGCAGGATGGGTTCTTATTCTATGATAATAGACTGTGTGTGCCTAACTGTTCTTTAAGAGATTTATTTGTCAGGGAATCCCATGGAGGAAGTTTAATGGGACACTTTGGTATTGCCAAGACTCTCAAGGTTTTGCAGGATCACTTCTTTTGGCCACACATGAAACGAGATGTTGAGAGGATCTGTGGGAGGTGTGCAACTTGCAAAGCAGCTAAGTCAAAGATCCAACCCCACGGTTTGTATACTCCTTTACCTATTCCTACTCGCCCTTGGAATGATATATCTATGGACTTTGTTGTCGGATTGCCAAGGACCAAGACAGGTAAGGATTCTATCTTTGTGGTTGTGGATAGATTTTCTAAAATGGCACACTTCATTGCTTTTCATAAGACTGATGATGCTTTACATGTTGCAAACCTGTTCTTTAAAGAGATTGTGCGCATTCATGGTATGCCTAGGACTATAGTTTCTGATAGAGATACTAAGTTTCTTAGTTATTTTTGGAAAACTCTTTGGTCTAAGCTAGGTACTAAGCTATTATTCTCTACTACATGTCATCCACAAACTGATGGGCAGACTGAGGTAGTCAATAGAACTCTTGGAACTCTCTTGCGTGCATTCATTAAAAAGAATCTGAAATCATGGGAAGAGTACTTGCCTCACTGTGAATTTGCTTATAATCATGCTCAGCACTCTGCATCTAAGTATTCTCCTTTTGAAATTGTTTATGGGTTCAATCCCACTCTCCTTTGGATCTAATGCCTTTACCTGAGTGTGCTAGGGTCAGTATGGATGGGAAAAAGAAAGCAGAGATGGTGCAGCAGATCCATGAGCAGGCTAGAAAGAATATTGTTGAGAAGACAAAGCAGTACACTAAGAAAGCAAACAAGGGCAGGCGCGAGATGATCTTTGATGTAGGAGATATGGTGTGGGTTCATTTGCGCAAGGAGAGGTTTCCCAAAGAAAGAAAGTCCAAGCTGATGGCGAGGATAGATGGCCCATTTGAAATCATCCAGAAAATCAATGACAATGCCTACAAGATTGATCTTCAAGGTAAGTATGATATAAGCAACAGTTTCAATGTTACTGACTTGATTCCTTTTGTTGCAGATGAGCTTGATTTGAGGTCAAATCCTTTTCAAGAAGGAGGGGATGATGTGATCATGGACCAGCCAACTCATGAAGACAATGTGATGCTAGATGAGCCAGCTGCTGAAGATGTCTTAACCATACCAGAAGGTCCTATTACTCGTTCAAGGAGTAGACAACTCAAAAAAGCCATTGGAGGATTACTCATGATAGCCTGGAAGCAAGAAGAAGGTCTTGGAAGAAGCTTGATCAACCAAGACACACTTATCACCATTCAAGCAACATCACCATCAAGCTGATCATCATCTAGGCAAGGGGCTTGGTGTACTCTTTTTCCCTTAGATAGTTTTGTCCCACTGGGTGTGGGAACCGAAATTCGCACTGTCGATTTTAGTTAAGTTAAAACGTAGGAAAACTAAGTTGACCTAGTTTTCCCCGAGGATCCCGGCTATCTGCTGGGCCACGCACGACAAAGTTAAAACAAGTCTAATTCGAGAATAAATACGCAAAATAAGTAGAGCAAAAAGAAAGAATCTTATTTCCGAATCTGCGGAGAGCGTTTGGACAACAGGTCGAGATCTCGGCCGCAAGAGCTGTCGATCGTCGCTAGTCTCGAATCCTAGATCTAACCTAGTTGAGTCGCAGCTCGCTAAAAAAGGAAATAAGCGCCTAAGTTCTAAATTGCTCTGGAGTGGTTTCTTTCTTCTGATTTCGGATCCCCCTTCCTCTGCTCCTAGCTTTGCTTATATACTCCCATATGACGGTCTATCCTTGATGGGCTGAGTCTGCCGCGGGCTGGACCTTTTCCATTTTCGTTGGCTTTCGCGTTTATCGGGAAAGTTGACATTTATCTTTCCGGAAAGTTGACATTTATCTTTTCGGAAGTTTAACATTTATCTTGTCTGGCGAAGATAATTGTAAACTGTCGCATCTATCCTTTTAGAAAATCGTAAATGGGTCGTCCGATCAGGTTTGGTCCCTTTCGGGCCGTCTTCCGGACTTCCGCTGTTTTTTCTACGATTTCTTTGAAAGGATGCTCCTACTTAGATGTCGAGTCTTTCGGAAGATCTTCGATCCATTGCCGTGGTGAATGGTGTTTTAAGATAACCATCACCATTTTATACGAAGTCTTCCTATCCGTTGACGTCTTAGGGGTTCTTTGAAATCCTGGAACAGAAGAAGGAGTTTTGTTTGCGGGGACTCGGAAAATCACAAAACACAGATTTCTGGCGACCCGGAGGCCTGGAGTTTACGCACGAAGACTAGACGTCCGACGACCCGAGCCAGCACGGGGCTAGCCGCCCGGCGACCACGGCCAGCACAGGCGCTAGCCGCCGGCGGCCACGGCCAGCACGGGGCTAGCCGCCCGGCGGCCACGGCCAGCACGGGCGCTAGCCGCCGGCGGCCACGGCCAGCACGGGGCTAGCCGCCCGGCGGCCACGGCCAGCACGGGCGCTAGCCGCCGGCGGCCACGGCCAGCACGGGGCTAGCCGCCCGGCGGCCACGGCCAGCACGGGCGCTAGCCGCCGGCGGCCACGGCCAGCACGGGGCTAGCCGCCCGGCGGCCACGGCCAGCACGGGCGCTAGCCGCCGGCGGCCACGGCCAGCACGGGGCTAGCATCCCGGCGGCCACGGCCAGTACGGGCGCTAGCCGCCGGCGGCCACGGCCAGCACGGGGCTAGCCGCCCGGCGGCCACGGCCACGACCGGGGTCGGCTGTTCGTTTCCTTCGGTTTGTGCGTTTTTCTGCGTTTTTAGTTTTTCCGTAGGTTTTTCCTTGTGTAGAGAATGTATCTAGCTGTTGATTTCGAGATGATTAATCTCGAACTTTAATGTTTTCCCGAGGTTTCTCGATTAACAATTGGTCTCTCGAGGTTGCTCTTACATCTTTCATATTTTTCCGAGATTTTCGGACATCGATTTCGTCTTGACCGATTTTGACCCCAACAGTTAGCCCCCCAGCTAGCTAGGAATCGTAGGGTTTGGAGATCCTAGCTTGCGGTATGGTTCATGAGGAAAGAATGGAGACGAAATCGTTGTCGAAAGTCGGGGTGAATAGTAAATTTTTTTTGCCTATAAGTACTTGTGAATTCTTTACCATTCTTACTTCACCCAAGAATCTCAAGTTAATCTCTCTCTTGCAAATTCTCTCTCTACTTTTTAAGAAAAGAATGACTTCAAGATCGAAATCCTCGAGGAGGCAGTCTCACTCGTCCTCGGATAGTTTTCACGCAGAGGAAGAAAATCCGAAGCCCGAGGTTTCAGAGATCAACAGGAACGCGTACTGCGACGCTGTCTTTGGCACTGATGCTCCCCTTCCCGTGATCCCGATTCCCCGGCGACCTCTGAGGGCGCGTAGTGAAGTTGACTCACTGAGCGAAGTATCCCCCGAATATCTCGAAACTCTTCGAGAGTTTTATGGAGTTCCGGAGGGAGTTGTGTTTCGCATTCCCTGCGGGAATGAGAGTTCGGAGCATCCTCCGGAAGGTTACTTTACTTGTTACGAGGCGTTCTTGACGCAATGTCGACTGTGGTTCCCAATCCCTGGGGTCATTGTTCAGGCCCTCGACCGTTTTGGAATCGCAATCAGCCAGCTGAATGTATCAGCTTTGGAGAGCTGGCTCGGCGTTGTGATTTTGAGTTACGAGTTAGGGATAGACCTTAGCCCTGCCGATTTCGAAGGATTATGGAACTCCAAGGCGACGAGCATCAATGGAGTTTACTCCATGAAGGCGAGGACCAACTTTTCGGTAATCAATGGAGTCACCTCGCACGCCAAGGATTATGTTGATCCTTTCTTTTTTGTGAGGATAGACGGAGAGTCTGTCGAGGAAGGCTTTCTCCATCTATTCCCGACAGACTGGTTGTACCAGCGAGGTAAGATTGTCGCATCCCCTCTCTTGTAATCCGAAAGGCGAATACCGAACATGTTTGTTTTTTTTTTTTAGAGAACAGGTGTCTCGCGCATGTTCCTTCCGATCTTTCGGTCAGGAGGGATCTTTTTAGGTCGAGGCCTTGTTCCTGGAACTCCTTTACTCTCGACCGGATTCGAGGGGCGGTCGCGCTTCACCGATCGCGAGGTGGTACACGTCCCTGCGTGAACGATAGGTCCTACGTTTTTGCCCCTTTGAGGCAGAGGCGGAGACCTCGTAAGGATAAAGGGATCGCTTTCGAGACTTCGTCGGGAGATGGCGCGCCGCCGAGATATGATCCTGGCTTTACCTCAGAAAATCGGGATGTTCCTCCCCCGGGTGACTTCTTTGACGAACTCCCTCCGGCGTTTTCCCGTGACGAGTCTTTGGACAACGAGGAGAGGGACAAGGTGACTGCGGAGGGTGCTCGCTTGGTCAACGAGGTTTGTTTTTGAAACTTGAGTAACTCCTCTTTTCTTTTTATTTGACCTCGGCTTTTTTGCAGGCCGTGAGAGTGTGGAATGCATCGATCGATGGGAGTTTCCGAACTGCCCGGCTGGCCCGTTTCAAAGCGGAGGAAACGGAAAGGGAATTTGCTAAGTATCGGTTGGAGGTGGAGGAGCAAAATCGCCGGCAAGCCAAGGTCCAGGCTCGAGCCCTCGCTCGTGCGGAAAGGAGCGGACGGAGAAGAGCTGCCGCCGAGATGAACCGAAGGGCCGAAATTTTTTCTACCGAGTTCGAATCGTACAAAGAGGCTCAGGACTTTGTAGGTGATTTTCGCGAGTGCCGTGGTTCGGTCGGTACCCTCAGCAAGATGCAGCGTGAGGACTTCTCTCTTTCCGGCGAACTTGCCACGATGGATGGCTCGATGAGGATATGTGCCAGCGCCGAATCCTTTGTTCCTCCGATTGAAGGGAGAATTCGAGAACTGTGGAATCCTATCCAAGTCTCGGAGGATACGGCGGATGTAGGCGAGGGTTCAAACGCAGGCGACGGGGGTGAGGAGGTCGACCAGCCCGACTCTTCGTTCGGAATATCTCTAACCGACTGTTATGCATTTGATTATAATTTATGATAGGCCAAGTGTGGTCGTTTGTATGTATGTGTCGCGACCCTTAGGAGGTCGTGTGACTTTATGTTTTTCGGGATCGGCCGTTGGTGGCTTTCGAATCCCTGTTATAAATGCCTTTTATGAACTATGCGTTTTGATTTATACTTTCGTCAAGTGTAGAGGGTTTGAATACGCGTAGTCACTTCGCATTCAATCTCTTTTTTTGTCGCTAGGTCCGTAGGTCACTTTGTAGCGAACGTTAGGTTTGTAAGCGATAAGAGGCAAATTTTGGGATCTCGTATTCTGAATACTTATGCCTATGAGATGTCTTAGATACCAGCAAGGCTGGGTTTAGGGCAAGACCTAGGTCTACTTTCGGACTGAAGCTGTGCGATGACAAATCGGCTTTCGTTTTGCTTGTTTGCGATTTTGACCTGACTCGTACCGTTCTAGAATCTGCGAAGTGCTTATCGGCTTATATGATTCGTTTGGATACGAGTCGAGCTACTTCCTTTACGAAGAGCTAACCAAAATTTGGATTTTTTGTATAGCGCGCTATGATATCCTTGTCGGATGCAAAAGGACTTCGTTAGAAGCCGGACTACGAATTTGATTGAGTGAAACGTTTCTGTATTTTTCCGTCGGGGCCAATCGACGGAAACGAATTTTAGAGTCGCGGATGGACTGTTTAGTGGAGTTTTTAGAGTCGCGGATGGACTGTTTGGAGGAAAATGGAGAATCGAGACCTTTTGGGAACTAACGACGTCTCGCGTTCCTTAAAGATATGATTTTCGTTTTCCTTAATGTTTATGCGTTGAGTAAGCATTTGAATCAAAAGGATTTATAATCTATAATGTAGACTACATGCGAAAAGTGTTTTTGCGGGAGTACAAGGATATCCGTTCCCATCTCCCCCCCCTTTTTGGCGAGGGGGATAGCTGAACTCGTCGGGTTGCGACGAGCTGCCTACGTACCTCTTGCGAGGATCAAGCCATCTCGTAGTTCTGCTTTTATCACGGTTGTTATTACTCCACGATTTCTGGCGCCTTGACTGTTTCAGCTAAGTCGGCGGTCGCGTCGGGAGTTGGATCATCCGTTTTTTCGGCGACGGACTCGAGGATTTTTCCAGTATCCTGAGTTGTGGCCTGTTCGGACAAATCCGAGTTGCTTTTTGCTGAGTTCTCGGAGGTACTCAGGTTCTTCTTGGTTCGCTTCGGGTTAGCTACTGGGGCGTTCCGATTGCTGCGAAGTTTATGTTCGGCTAGGAAGCAGAGTCGCGACTGTTTTTGGCTTCCCCAGATTACCGCTGTTCCAGTTGGTGTTGGAAACTTGACGCCGAGATGGTAAGTGGACGGGACTGCCTTCATGGCATTTATCCAAGGAGTTCCCATTATGGCGTTATAGATAGCCGGGTTATCCACTACCGCGAATTCGACGATCTTCGTGACTTCTTTAGCCATGACCGGGAGTCTGATTTTTCCGAGGGTCATGGATGTGACGCCCGAGAATCCAGTTAGTGGTCTTGGCTCTGGGATGACTTCTCCGAGGGGTATGTTCATCCTCTGCAGAGTGTCGCGGAACATGATATTGACCGTGCTTCCTGTGTCGATGAGGATGCGGCCGACTTCGAGATCTTGAATCACCAAGTCGATGACCAGAGGATCGTAGTGGGGTTTATCGAGTCCGGTCGTATCCTGTTCCTCGAAGGTGATTGCGTGACTGGGAACGTCGTCCTCCGGATACCATCCGGGGCTTGTCTCGGCCTTCCGTCCGTAGGCTTTGATCGACGACACAGAGTCCTGGTAAAAATGCGATCCTCCGATGACCATGTTGATCCTTTGGCGGTTGTTGTTGTTTCCTTCGCCGTCTTGTCTCCGTTCGCGTTTTTCGCCCGATTGAGTTCCAGGAGCGTTATTGGGATTGGCTCCATCGGTCCTCGGCGGACGGTCAGAATCTAGGATCAGGTCTTTCATGCTCTTGACCGTTGCTAGTTTGCCGTCGAGCAGCTTCATAATGAGTCTAGCGCCGAGGACTTTGCAGTTGGCGGTGGAGTGACCTCTCGTCTGATGGAACTCGCAGCTGGAATTGTCCTTGTACGAGTTCCGCGTCCAGGTGTTTCCGGAGGTCCTTCCTTGCTCGGAATTAACGGCGTAATTATGTTCGCCTTGGACGTCTTCCCCCTCGTGATGGACGTACTTGTCGTTACGAGAGGTTTTCTTCTTGCCGGACGCTTTCGGCGGTCCATGCTTTTGCGCTAGGATTTTCATCTCTTCTTCCATGATGATGAAATCCGTTGCCTTGTGGAGGGTATCTTGGATGGTGCGTGGCCTTTCCAGAGAAATCCACTTTCGGAATTTTGATTTGTACCAGAGGTTCTTCCTCAGGGCGTCGATGGCGACTCTATCGCTGAGGCCTGTTACCCTGGACATCACGAGTTTGAACCTTTTTATGTAGTCGCGGAGCGGTTCGTCTTCCTTTTGAATTAGACTCCAAAGGTCTACGTCGGAAGTTTCCCTGTCCATGAACATGGAGAATTGCTTCAGAAAAGCCGAAGCAAGCTGGCGGAAACTTCCGATGGAGTTTCTTTTCAAGTGTGAGAACCACTCGAGCGCAGCACCTCTGAGGTTCTCGACGAATAGGAGACAGCAGCCGACATCCTTTTCCCGCTCCGGAAGTTTAGACCTTGCCATTGCAATCTGGAAAGACTGCAGATGTGCCTTTGGATCTGTGGTTCCATCGTAGGTGGGAAGCTTTATTTTCCCAGGATCCGAGACTCGCGCCTCCGTGATTCGAGAGGTGAACGGGGTTTTTCTCGACTCCTCGAGGAGCAGGTCGATCTCGGGGGCAGTGCTGGTCGGGTGGTGAATCTGCGATTTTACCGCTTTCACCTCGGCTGCAGTTTTGGCGATGTACTCGCGCAGATCGTGAATCTCGCTGGCGCCGTTTGCGCTCTTCTGTCTAAGCTGGCGGCGATAGGCCCGAGTCTGGTCCTCAGCCAACCTTTCTTGCTCTGACCAGTAGAGGTCTTCTTCCTCTTCTGTCATGGGTTTTTCGAAGGCTGCCGCCAGTCGAGCTGACTGACTTCGGGTCCTTCGGTGGTGGATGTCGGCGTCTTCGTCGGACGGATCCGATTGATCGCTGACATCCAGATTGATTCTTTCGACGTCGTCTCCTTCGTTGTCCCTTGCGGGAGGCGGAAGGTTGCCCGTCGTTTTCTTCTGCCCCGTCGGAGTGGTATCGTCAGGGACGAGTTCCGGGGATTTTCTCGGGGCATCTTTTTCTTGGTCTTCGGAAGTTCCGAAGTCCAGCCTCCTGACACGCCTCACCTTGGTGGATCCGCGCGGGAGTTTGCTTTTCGCTGTTAAGGTATTGACCTGTTTAGCGAGTGAAGCCATTAGTTTCTCCTGTTCTGCCGACCGTTTCTGGGCAGTGGCGAACAGTTCCTTCATCTGGTCCAGCATCGCGGTGTTTGCCTCGGCAGTGACCGTCGATACGTTTCCGTCAGGAGTCTTCTCAGCGTTGACATCGACGGCTGGTCCGTCGTGTGTTTGCTTGTCTTTTTCCGCGTCAACAGACATGCTTAACCGGGCGTGCGTAGTTGCGAGAAAGATAAGTGGGAACCGAAATTCGCACTGTCGATTTTAGTTAAGTTAAAACGTAGGAAAACTAAGTTGACCTAGTTTTCCCCGAGGATCCCGGCTATCTGCTGGGCCACGCACGACAAAGTTAAAACAAGTCTAATTCGAGAATAAACACGCAAAATAAGTAGAGCAAAAAGAAAGAATCTTATTTCCGAATCTGCGGAGAGCGTTTGGACAACAGGTCGAGATCTCGGCCGCAAGAGCTGTCGATCGTCGCTAGTCTCGAATCCTAGATCTAACCTAGTTGAGTCGCAGCTCGCTAAAAAAGGAAATAAGCGCCTAAGTTCTAAATTGCTCTGGAGTGGTTTCTTTCTTCTGATTTCGGATCCCCCTTCCTCTGCTCCTAGCTTTGCTTATATACTCCCATATGACGGTCTATCCTTGATGGGCTGAGTCTGCCGCGGGCTTGACCTTTTCCATTTTCGTTGGCTTTCGCGTTTATCGGGAAAGTTGACATTTATCTTTCCGGAAAGTTGACATTTATCTTTTCGGAAGTTTAACATTTATCTTGTCTGGCGAAGATAATTGTAAACTGTCGCATCTATCCTTTTAGAAAATCGTAAATGGGTCGTCCGATCAGGTTTGGTCCCTTTCGGGCCGTCTTCCGGACTTCCGCTGTTTTTTCTACGATTTCTTTGAAAGGATGCTCCTACTTAGATGTCGAGTCTTTCGGAAGATCTTCGATCCATTGCCGTGGTGAATGGTGTTTTAAGATAACCATCACCGTTTTATACGAAGTCTTCCTATCCGTTGACGTCTTAGGGGTTCTTTGAAATCCTGGAACAAAAGAAGGAGTTTTGTTTGCGGGGACTCGGAAAATCGCAAAACACAGATTTCTGGCGACCCGGAGGCCTGGAGTTTACGCACGAAGACTAGACGTCCGACGACCCGAGCCAGCACGGGGCTAGCCGCCCGGCGACCACGGCCAGCACGGGCGCTAGCCGCCGGCGGCCACGGCCAGCACGGGGCTAGCCGCCCGGCGGCCACGGCCAGCACGGGCGCTAGCCGCCGGCGGCCACGGCCAGCACGGGGCTAGCCGTCCGGCGGCCACGGCCAGCACGGGCGCTAGCCGCCGGCGGCCACGGCCAGCACGGGGCTAGCCGCCCGGCGGCCACGGCCAGCACGGGCGCTAGCCGCCGGCGGCCACGGCCAGCACGGGGCTAGCCGCCCGGCGGCCACGGCCAGCACGGGCGCTAGCCGCCGGCGGCCACGGCCAGCACGGGGCTAGCAGCCCAGCGGCCACGGCCAGTACGGGCGCTAGCCGCCGGCGGCCACGGCCAGCACGGGGCTAGCCGCCCGGCGGCCACGGCCACGACCGGGGTCGGCTGTTCGTTTCCTTCGGTTTGTGCGTTTTTCTGCGTTTTTAGTTTTTCCGTAGGTTTTTCCTTGTGTAGAGAATGTATCTAGCTGTTGATTTCGAGATGATTAATCTCGAACTTTAATGTTTTCCCGAGGTTTCTCGATTAACAATTGGTCTCTCGAGGTTGCTCTTACATCTTTCATATTTTTCCGAGATTTTCGGACATCGATTTCGTCTTGACCGATTTTGACCCCAACACTGGGTTTTCTATCTAAGGTTTTTAATGAGGCACCAAGTTCACTTACACAACTCCTAGATGATGTATCATGGGTGCATCTCGGATGCATATTTATCTTATGTTATATTTTAGACTATGGTTTCTTTTTATTTCCTTTTATTTGAAACACAAGGAGTATGTTCCTTTATTTGAGCTTGTGTATGTACAAGTCTCAGCCTATATATATGTTGTGTCCGCAAACCCTAATATCCATCAAGTTATCTTTTCACAAACCTTTTATCTCTTGTTCTCTCTTCTCCTTGTTATCAAGTTGGCGAGTGATCTTGTTGGTGTGTAGTATCCAACAGCCCAAGGATCTCTTCTTCGGTGTGTCATATCCGAACTAGGCATCTAGGAGTATCAAGAGCCCTTTCACATCTCTTGTGTCACCATTCATTCCACAAACCTTGAAGAACTTGAGTCTCTGATTCGTCCTTGCAAGGATCTATCCCCCTTATAACCAGAGAAGCATCCTAGGAGTGTATCACAATGGAAAGCCAGAGAGGAAGAAAACCAGACTGGTGGCAAGAGGCTACACTCAAGTTTATGGTGAAGATTACTTGGATACATTTGCACCAGTGGCAAAACTGCACACCATAAGAATCCTACTCTCACTTGCGGTCAACTTGGAGTGGGACTTGTGGCAAATGGATGTGAAGAATGCATTTCTTCAAGGAGAGTTAGATGATGAAGTTTACATGAGACCTCCTCCTGGCCTTGAAGACATGGTGAAACCAGGAAATGTGCTTAGACTCAGGAAGGCCATCTACGGATTGAAACAATCTCCAAGAGCATGGTACCACAAGCTAAGCTCAACATTGAATGGAAGAGGTTTTGTGAAGTCTCAAGCAGACCACTCTCTCTTCACTCTCACCAGCAAGGAAGGTATCATAGTCATACTGCTTATGCTGCTGGGCATTACTTTAGTCAGGATGGGTTCTTATTCTATGATAATAGACTGTGTGTGCCTAACTGTTCTTTAAGAGATTTATTTGTTAGGGAATCCCATGGAGGAAGTTTAATGGGACACTTTGGTATTGCCAAGACTCTCAAGGTTTTGCAGGATCACTTCTTTTGGCCACACATGAAACGAGATGTTGAGAGGATCTGTGGGAGGTGTGCAACTTGCAAAGCAGCTAAGTCAAAGATCCAACCCCACGGTTTGTATACTCCTTTACCTATTCCTACTCACCCTTAGAATGATATATCTATGGACTTTGTTGTCGGATTGCCAAGGACCAAGACAGGTAAGGATTCTATCTTTGTGGTTGTGGATAGATTTTCTAAAATGGCACACTTCATTGCTTGTCATAAGACTGACGATGCTTTACATGTTGCAAACCTGTTCTTTAAAGAGATTGTGCGCATTCATGGTATGCCTAAGACTATAGTTTCTGATAGAGATACTAAGTTTCTTAGTTATTTTTGGAAAACTCTTTGGTCTAAGCTAGGTACTAAGCTATTATTCTCTACTACATGTCATCCACAAACTAATGGGCAGACTGAGGTAGTCAATAGAACTCTAGGAACTCTCTTGCGTGCATTCATTAAAAAGAATCTGAAATCATGGGAAGAGTACTTGCCTCACTGTGAATTTGCTTATAATCATGCTCAGCACTCTGCATCTAAGTATTCTCCTTTTGAAATTGTTTATGGGTTCAATCCCATCTCTCCTTTGGATCTAATGCCTTTACCTGAGTGTGCTAGGGTCAGTATGGATGGGAAAAAGAAAGCAGAGATGGTGCAGCAGATCCATGAGCAGGCTAGAAAGAATATTGTTGAGAAGACAAAGCAGTACACTAAGAAAGCAAACAAGGGCAGGCGCGAGATGATCTTTGATGTAGGAGATATGGTGTGGGTTCATTTGCGCAAGGAGAGGTTTCCCAAAGAAAGAAAGTCCAAGCTGATGGCGAGGATAGATGGCCCATTTGAAATCATCCAGAAAATCAAAGACAATGCCTACAAGATTGATCTTCAAGGTAAGTATGATATAAGCAACAGTTTCAATGTTACTGACTTGATTCCTTTTGTTGCAGATGAGCTTGATTTGAGGTCAAATCCTTTTCAAGAAGGAGGGGATGATGTGATCATGGACCAGCCAACTCATGAAGACAATGTGATGCTATATGAGCCAGCTGCTGAAGATGTCTTAACCATACCAGAAGGTCCTATTACTCATTCAAGGAGTAGACAACTCAAGAAAGCCATTGGAGGATTACTCATGATAGCCTGGAAGCAAGAAAAAGGTCTTGGAAGAAGCTTGATCAACCAAGACACACTTATCACCATTCAAGCAACATCACCATCAAGCTGATCATCATCTAGGCAAGTGGCTTGGTGTACTCTTTTTCCCTTAGATAGTTTTGACCCCAACACTGGGTTTTCTATCTAAGGTTTTTAATGAGGCATCAAGTTCACTTACACAACTCCTAGATGATGTATCATGGGTGCATCTCGGATGCATATTTATCTTATGTTATATTTTAGACTATGGTTTCTTTTTATTTCCTTTTATTTGAAACACAAGGAGTATGTTCCTTTATTTGAGCTTGTGTATGTACAAGTCTCAGCCTATATATATGTTGTGTCCGCAAACCCTAATATCCATCAAGTTATCTTTTCACAAACCTTTTATCTCTTGTTCTCTCTTCTCCTTGTTATCAAGTTGGCGAGTGATCTTGTTGGTGTGTAGTATCCAACAGCCCAAGGATCTCTTCTTCGGTGTGTCATATCCGAACTAGGCATCTAGGAGTATCAAGAGCCCTTTCACATCTCTTGTGTCACCATTCATTCCACAAACCTTGAAGAACTTGAGTCTCTGATTCGTCCTTGCAAGGATCTATCCCCCTTATAACCAGAGAAGCATCCTAGGAGTGTATCACAATGGAAAGCCAGAGAGGAAGAAAACCAGACTGGTGGCAAGAGGCTACACTCAAGTTTATGGTGAAGATTACTTGGATACATTTGCACCAGTGGCAAAACTGCACACCATAAGAATCCTACTCTCACTTGCGGTCAACTTGGAGTGGGACTTGTGGCAAATGGATGTGAAGAATGCATTTCTTCAAGGAGAGTTAGATGATGAAGTTTACATGAGACCTCCTCCTGGCCTTGAAGACATGGTGAAACCAGGAAATGTGCTTAGACTCAGGAAGGCCATCTACGGATTGAAACAATCTCCAAGAGCATGGTACCACAAGCTAAGCTCAACATTGAATGGAAGAGGTTTTGTGAATTCTCAAGCAGACCACTCTCTCTTCACTCTCACCAGCAAGGAAGGTATCATAGTCATACTGCTTATGCTGCTGGGCATTACTTTAGGCAGGATGGGTTCTTATTCTATGATAATAGACTGTGTGTGCCTAACTGTTCTTTAAGAGATTTATTTGTTAGGGAATCCCATGGAGGAAGTTTAATGGGACACTTTGGTATTGCCAAGACTCTCAAGGTTTTGCAGGATCACTTCTTTTGGCCACACATGAAACGAGATGTTGAGAGGATCTGTGGGAGGTGTGCAACTTGCAAAGCAGCTAAGTCAAAGATCCAACCCCACGGTTTGTATACTCCTTTACCTATTCCTACTCACCCTTGGAATGATATATCTATGGACTTTGTTGTCGGATTGCCAAGGACCAAGACAGGTAAGGATTCTATCTTTGTGGTTGTGGATAGATTTTCTAAAATGGCACACTTCATTGCTTGTCATAAGACTGACGATGCTTTACATGTTGCAAACCTGTTCTTTAAAGAGATTGTGCGCATTCATGGTATGCCTAAGACTATAGTTTCTGATAGAGATACTAAGTTTCTTAGTTATTTTTGGAAAACTCTTTGGTCTAAGCTAGGTACTAAGCTATTATTCTCTACTACATGTCATCCACAAACTGATGGGCAGACTGAGGTAGTCAATAGAACTCTAGGAACTCTCTTGCGTGCATTCATTAAAAAGAATCTGAAATCATGGGAAGAGTACTTGCCTCACTGTGAATTTGCTTATAATCATGCTCAGCACTCTGCATCTAAGTATTCTCCTTTTGAAATTGTTTATGGGTTCAATCCCATCTCTCCTTTGGATCTAATGCCTTTACCTGAGTGTGCTAGGGTCAGTATGGATGGGAAAAAGAAAGCAGAGATGGTGCAGCAGATCCATGAGCAGGCTAGAAAGAATATTGTTGAGAAAACAAAGCAGTACACTAAGAAAGCAAACAAGGGCAGGCGCGAGATGATCTTTGATGTAGGAGATATGGTGTGGGTTCATTTGCGCAAGGAGAGGTTTCCCAAAGAAAGAAAGTCCAAGCTGATGGCGAGGATAGATGGCCCATTTGAAATCATCCAGAAAATCAAAGACAATGCCTACAAGATTGATCTTCAAGGTAAGTATGATATAAGCAACAGTTTCAATGTTACTGACTTGATTCCTTTGTTGCAGATGAGCTTGATTTGAGGTCAAATCCTTTTCAAGAAGGAGGGGATGATGTGATCATGGACCAGCCAACTCATGAAGACAATGTGATGCTATATGAGCCAGCTGCTGAAGATGTCTTAACCATACCAGAAGGTCCTATTACTCATTCAAGGAGTAGACAACTCAAGAAAGCCATTGGAGGATTACTCATGATAGCCTGGAAGCAAGAAGAAGGTCTTGGAAGAAGCTTGATCAACCAAGACACACTTATCACCATTCAAGCAACATCACCATCAAGCTGATCATCATCTAGGCAAGTGGCTTGGTGTACTCTTTTTCCCTTAGATAGTTTTGACCCCAACACTGGGTTTTCTATCTAAGGTTTTTAATGAGGCATCAAGTTCACTTACACATCTCCTAGATGATGTATCATGGGTGCATCTCGGATGCATATTTATCTTATGTTATATTTTAGACTATGGTTTCTTTTTATTTCCTTTTATTTGAAACACAAGGAGTATGTTCCTTTATTTGAGCTTGTGTATGTACAAGTCTCAGCCTATATATATGTTGTGTCCGCAAACCCTAATATCCATCAAGTTATCTTTTCACAAACCTTTTATCTCTTGTTCTCTCTTCTCCTTGTTATCAAGTTGGCGAGTGATCTTGTTGGTGTGTGGTATCCAACAGCCCAAGGATCTCTTCTTCGGTGTGTCATATCCGAACTAGGCATCTAGGAGTATCAAGAGCCCTTTCACATCTCTTGTGTCACCATTCATTCCACAAACCTTGAAGAACTTGAGTCTCTGATTCGTCCTTGCAAGGATCTATCCCCCTTATAACCAGAGAAGCATCCTAGGAGTGTATCACAATGGAAAGCCAGAGAGGAAGAAAACCAGACTGGTGGCAAGAGGCTACACTCAAGTTTATGGTGAAGATTACTTGGATACATTTGCACCAGTGGCAAAACTGCACACCATAAGAATCCTACTCTCACTTGCGGTCAACTTGGAGTGGGACTTGTGGCAAATGGATGTGAAGAATGCATTTCTTCAAGGAGAGTTAGATGATGAAGTTTACATGAGACCTCCTCCTGGCCTTGAAGACATGGTGAAACCAGGAAATGTGCTTAGACTCAGGAAGGCCATCTACGGATTGAAACAATCTCCAAGAGCATGGTACCACAAGCTAAGCTCAACATTGAATGGAAGAGGTTTTGTGAAGTCTCAAGCAGACCACTCTCTCTTCACTCTCACCAGCAAGGAAGGTATCATAGTCATACTGCTTATGCTGCTGGGCATTACTTTAGGCAGGATGGGTTCTTATTCTATGATAATAGACTGTGTGTGCCTAACTGTTCTTTAAGAGATTTATTTGTTAGGGAATCCCATGGAGGAAGTTTAATGGGACACTTTGGTATTGCCAAGACTCTCAAGGTTTTGCAGGATCACTTCTTTTGGCCACACATGAAACGAGATGTTGAGAGGATCTGTGGGAGGTGTGCAACTTGCAAAGCAGCTAAGTCAAAGATCCAACCCCACGGTTTGTATACTCCTTTACCTATTCCTACTCACCCTTGGAAAGATATATCTATGGACTTTGTTGTCGGATTGCCAAGGACCAAGACAGGTAAGGATTCTATCTTTGTGGTTGTGGATAGATTTTCTAAAATGGCACACTTCATTGCTTGTCATAAGACTGACGATGCTTTACATGTTGCAAACCTGTTCTTTAAAGAGATTGTGCGCATTCATGGTATGCCTAAGACTATAGTTTCTGATAGAGATACTAAGTTTCTTAGTTATTTTTGGAAAACTCTTTGGTCTAAGCTAGGTACTAAGCTATTATTCTCTACTACATGTCATCCACAAACTGATGGGCAGACTGAGGTAGTCAATAGAACTCTAGGAACTCTCTTGCGTGCATTCATTAAAAAGAATCTGAAATCATGGGAAGAGTACTTGCCTCACTGTGAATTTGCTTATAATCATGCTCAACACTCTGCATCTAAGTATTCTCCTTTTGAAATTGTTTATGGGTTCAATCCCATCTCTCCTTTGGATCTAATGCCTTTACCTGAGTGTGCTAGGGTCAGTATGGATGGGAAAAAGAAAGCAGAGATGGTGCAGCAGATCCATGAGCAGGCTAGAAAGAATATTGTTGAGAAGACAAAGCAGTACACTAAGAAAGCAAACAAGGGCAGGCGCGAGATGATCTTTGATGTAGGAGATATGGTGTGGGTTCATTTGTGCAAGGAGAGGTTTCCCAAAGAAAGAAAGTCCAAGCTGATGGCGAGGATAGATGGCCCATTTGAAATCATCCAGAAAATCAAAGACAATGCCTACAAGATTGATCTTCAAGGTAAGTATGATATAAGCAACAGTTTCAATGTTACTGACTTGATTCCTTTTGTTGCAGATGAGCTTGATTTGAGGTCAAATCCTTTTCAAGAAGGAGGGGATG
This sequence comes from Raphanus raphanistrum x Raphanus sativus, assembly GCA_019705995.1. Classification (NCBI taxonomy): domain Eukaryota; kingdom Viridiplantae; phylum Streptophyta; class Magnoliopsida; order Brassicales; family Brassicaceae; genus Raphanus; species Raphanus raphanistrum x Raphanus sativus. The sequence goes on from CM034043.1 coordinate 23,879,800, forward strand.
ATGTGATCATGGACCAGCCAACTCATGAAGACAATGTGATGCTATATGAGCCAGCTGCTGAAGATGTCTTAACCATACCAGAAGGTCCTATTACTCATTCAAGGAGTAGACAACTCAAGAAAGCCATTGGAGGATTACTCATGATAGCCTGGAAGCAAGAAGAAGGTCTTGGAAGAAGCTTGATCAACCAAGACACACTTATCACCATTCAAGCAACATCACCATCAAGCTGATCATCATCTAGGCAAGTGGCTTGGTGTACTCTTTTTCCCTTAGATAGTTTTGTCCCACTGGGTTTTCTATCTAAGGTTTTTAATGAGGCATCAAGTTCACTTACACATCTCCTAGATGATGTATCATGGGTGCATCTCGGATGCATATTTATCTTATGTTATATTTTAGACTATGGTTTCTTTTTATTTCCTTTTATTTGAAACACAAGGAGTATGTTCCTTTATTTGAGCCTGTGTATGTACAAGTCTCAGCCTATATATATGTTGTGTCCGCAAACCCTAATATCCATCAAGTTATCTTTTCACAAACCTTTTATCTCTTGTTCTCTCTTCTCCTTGTTATCAAGTTGGCGAGTGATCTTGTTGGTGTGTAGTATCCAACAGCCCAAGGATCTCTTCTTCGGTGTGTCATATCCGAACTAGGCATCTAGGAGTATCAAGAGCCCTTTCACATCTCTTGTGTCACCATTCATTCCACAAACCTTGAAGAACTTGAGTCTCTGATTCGTCCTTGCAAGGATCTATCCCCCTTATAACCAGAGAAGCATCCTAGGAGTGTATCACAATGGAAAGCCAGAGAGGAAGAAAACCAGACTGGTGGCAAGAGGCTACACTCAAGTTTATGGTGAAGATTACTTGGATACATTTGCACCAGTGGCAAAACTGCACACCATAAGAATCCTACTCTCACTTGCGGTCAACTTGGAGTGGGACTTGTGGCAAATGGATGTGAAGAATGCATTTCTTCAAGGAGAGTTAGATGATGAAGTTTACATGAGACCTCCTCCTGGCCTTGAAGACATGGTGAAACCAGGAAATGTGCTTAGACTCAGGAAGGCCATCTACGGATTGAAACAATCTCCAAGAGCATGGTACCACAAGCTAAGCTCAACATTGAATGGAAGAGGTTTTGTGAAGTCTCAAGCAGACCACTCTCTCTTCACTCTCACCAGCAAGGAAGGTATCATAGTCATACTGCTTATGCTGCTGGGCATTACTTTAGGCAGGATGGGTTCTTATTCTATGATAATAGACTGTGTGTGCCTAACTGTTCTTTAAGAGATTTATTTGTCAGGGAATCCCATGGAGGAAGTTTAATGGGACACTTTGGTATTGCCAAGACTCTCAAGGTTTTGCAGGATCACTTCTTTTTGGCCACACATGAAACGAGATGTTGAGAGGATCTGTGGGAGGTGTGCAACTTGCAAAGCAGCTAAGTCAAAGATCCAACCCCACGGTTTGTATACTCCTTTACCTATTCCTACTCACCCTTGGAATGATATATCTATGGACTTTGTTGTCGGATTGCCAAGGACCAAGACAGGTAAGGATTCTATCTTTGTGGTTGTGGATAGATTTTCTAAAATGGCACACTTCATTGCTTGTCATAAGACTGATGATGCTTTACATGTTGCAAACCTGTTCTTTAAAGAGATTGTGCGCATTCATGGTATGCCTAGGACTATAGTTTCTGATAGAGATACTAAGTTTCTTAGTTATTTTTGAAAAACTCTTTGGTCTAAGCTAGGTACTAAGCTATTATTCTCTATTACATGTCATCCACAAACTGATGGGCAGACTGAGGTAGTCAATAGAACTCTTGGAACTCTCTTGCGTGCATTCATTAAAAAGAATCTGAAATCATGGGAAGAGTACTTGCCTCACTGTGAATTTGCTTATAATCATGCTCAGCACTCTGCATCTAAGTATTCTCCTTTTGAAATTGTTTATGGGTTCAATCCCATCTCTCCTTTGGATCTAATGCCTTTACCTGAGTGTGCTAGGGTCAGTATGGATGGGAAAAAGAAAGCAGAGATGGTGCAGCAGATCCATGAGCAGGCTAGAAAGAATATTGTTGAGAAGACAAAGCAGTACACTAAGAAAGCAAACAAGGGCAGGCCCGAGATGATCTTTGATGTAGGAGATATGGTGTGGGTTCATTTGCGCAAGGAGAGGTTTCCCAAAGAAAGAAAGTCCAAGCTGATGGCGAGGATAGATGGCCCATTTGAAATCATCCAGAAAATCAATGACAATGCCTACAAGATTGATCTTCAAGGTAAGTATGATATAAGCAACAGTTTCAATGTTACTGACTTGATTCCTTTTGTTGCAGATGAGCTTGATTTGAGGTCAAATCCTTTTCAAGAAGGAGGGGATGATGTGATCATGGACCAGCCAACTCATGAAGACAATGTGATGCTAGATGAGCCAGCTGCTGAAGATGTCTTAACCATACCAGAAGGTCCTATTACTCGTTCAAGGAGTAGACAACTCAAGAAAGCCATTGGAGGATTACTCATGATAGCCTGGAAGCAAGAAGAAGGTCTTGGAAGAAGCTTGATCAACCAAGACACACTTATCACCATTCAAGCAACATCACCATCAAGCTGATCATCATCTAGGCAAGTGGCTTGGTGTACTCTTTTTCCCTTAGATAGTTTTGTCCCACTGGGTTTTCTATCTAAGGTTTTTAATGAGGCATCAAGTTCACTTACACATCTCCTAGATGATGTATCATGGGTGCATCTCGGATGCATATTTATCTTATGTTATATTTTAGACTATGGTTTCTTTTTATTTCCTTTTATTTGAAACACAAGGAGTATGTTCCTTTATTTGAGCTTGTGTATGTACAAGTCTCAGCCTATATATATGTTGTGTCCGCAAACCCTAATATCCATCAAGTTATCTTTTCACAAACCTTTTATCTCTTGTTCTCTCTTCTCCTTGTTATCAAGTTGGCGAGTGATCTTGGTGGTGTGTAGTATCCAACAGCCCAAGGATCTCTTCTTCGGTGTGTCATATCCGAACTAGGCATCCAGGAGTATCAAGAGCCCTTTCACATCTCTTGTGTCACCATTCATTCCACAAACCTTGAAGAACTTGAGTCTCTGATTCGTCCTTGCAAGGATCTATCCCCCTTATAACCAGAGAAGCATCCTAGGAGTGTATCACAATGGAAAGCTAGAGAGGAAGAAAACCAGACTGGTGGCAAGAGGCTACACTCAAGTTTATGGTGAAGATTACTTGGATACATTTGCACCAGTGGCAAAACTGCACACCATAAGAATCCTACTCTCACTTGCGGTCAACTTGGAGTGGGACTTGTGGCAAATGGATGTGAAGAATGCATTTCTTCAAGGAGAGTTAGATGATGAAGTTTACATGAGACCTCCTCCTGGCCTTGAAGACATGGTGAAACCAGGAAATGTGCTTAGACTCAGGAAGGCCATCTACGGATTGAAACAATCTCCAAGAGCATGGTACCACAAGCTAAGCTCAACATTGAATGGAAGAGGTTTTGTGAAGTCTCAAGCAGACCACTCTCTCTTCACTCTCACCAGCAAGGAAGGTATCATAGTCATACTGGTATATGTTGATGACATAATCATCACTGGTAGCAACAAGGAAGGTATCATCTCAACTAAATCTTTTCTCATATCTACTTTTGATATTAAGGATTTGGGAGATTTAAAGTACTTCCTAGGGATTGAATTTTGCCGCTCTAAAGAGGGGCTGTTCATATCTCAAAGGAAGTACACACTTGATATCTTGAATGAGGCAGGAACCATTGGAAGTAAACAGGCCAAAACACCATTGGAAGAAGGCTACAAGGTACTGCGAGAGGGGGAGTATGAAGCTACTCCATTCAAAGATGTCAAGAAGTATAGAAGGATGGTGGGCAAGCTTATCTATCTAACCATCACCAGACCTGATGTATGCTTTGCTGTGAACCAAGTAAGCCAGCAGATGGGATCTCCTAAGGTGCATCACTGGAACATGGTGGAAAGGATCTTAAGATACTTAAGAGAGGCGCCTGGTCAAGGAGTATGGATGGCATGTAACAAGAACACTGAAGTGGTTGGGTATTATGAAGCTGATTGGGCTGGAGACAGAGTTGATAGAAGATCAACTACAGGCTATTGCACCTTCATTGGAGGGAATCTGGTCACATGGAAGAGCAAGAAGCAGAAGGTGGTATCATGTTCAAGTGCTGAGGCAGAGTATAGATCAATGAGGAAGCTTACAAGTGAGCTTATATGGATTGTTGGGGTCAAAAACGGTTATCTCGAAATCAACGGCTAAAAATATTTATCGTGCGCGGACTTTCCATAAAACAAGCGTCGAAAGCAAAACAAGTCGTATAGCTTAAAAAACCTATGTTAAAGTCGATCGTTCTTGTTTTACACGATAAACTTTACGAGAAAACCAACTCAGATTTAGTCGTAAAACTTCGATGATACAATCAAGAAGAACCGAGAGACATTAGGTCCGTAGCTGATATGACACGACCATACGAAAGTATACGGAAGAAACGAGAAGTAATCTAAGTTTGGACAGGCCGAACAACAAGGAATCCGCCTTGAAACTTCAAAGAGCCCGTTCTCGCAAACCGTGAGGACCCAGAAAATGAGCAAGATATCAAATCGAAGCCCTCGCCGAGACGCAGGTCCCGAGCGGCTAGCCCCAGTGCTGGCTCTGGCTGCCGAACGGCTAGCCCCCGTGCTGGTCCTAGCCACTGGGATACTTCAAAGAGCCCGTTCTCTCAAACCGTGAGGACCCAGAAAACGAGCAAGATATCAAATCGAAGCCCTCGCCGAGATGCAGGTGCCGGGCGGCTTGCCCCCGTGCTGGTCCTGGCCGCCGGGCGGCTAGCGCCCGTGCTGGCCGTGGCCGCCGGCCGGCTAGCCCCCGTGCTGGCCGTGGCCGCCGGGCGGCTAGCGCCCGTGCTGGCCGTGGCCGCCGGCCGGCTAGCCCCCGTGCTGGCCGTGGCCGCCGCCGGCTAGCGCCCGTGCTGGCCATGGCCGCCGGGCGGCTAGCCCCGTGCTGGCTCGGGTCGTCGGGCGACAAGCTTCCGTGCATAAGTTCTAGGCTCCGGCCGTCAGAAGTCTGTACTTTGCGTCTTTCCCAAGTTTTCGCGGAACGAATTGTTGAGATTCCGCGTACAAAACTCCCGTTCTTACTCCAAACTAAGATCGTCGGAAACACTTCGGAAACTCGTAAGATATCAACGGGAAGGAAGATCTTAAATTCTTCGTGCGAAACAGTGATGGTTATCTTAAGACACCACTCATCTCAACTCTACGAAGGATTGAAGATCTTCCGAAGAAATCGTAGAAAACAACGGAAGTCCTAGAGACGGCCCGAAAGGGACCAAACGCGATCGGACAGTCCGCTTACGATTATCTGAGATAGATACGACGATTTACGTTTATCTTTACATAACAAGATAAATGCTAAATTTCCAGAAGGATAAATGTCAAGTTTCCCGAAGATAAATGTCAAGTTTCCCGATAAACATGAAGGCCGACGAAAATGGAAAAAGCCCGCTTCGCGGCCCAAAAGGAGAATAGACCGTCATAAGGAGGAGTATATAAAGCAGCTTGTGGAGAGAAGCAAAGGGGGCAGAGGAGAAAAATCCAAGAGAAGAAAATTGAGAGACTTAGAGAGCAGATCCGAGATTTTAGACTGAGGGAACTTAGAACTTAGGTGGTTAGACTAGCAAGGCATGATCTAGGACGTCTGGCCGCCTCTCGTTCTACCTTCATCTTGTCCGCAGACTTCTGTTCCTTCGGAAAATCTAACAATCCTTTTACTCAGAGTTCCGCACATAGAAACCCTAGGCGTTATTCTCGACACGCCCGTTTCTATGACAAACGCTCGTACTAGACGAACTCCGCCAGGCAGTTCGATCTCTTGTTCAAACCCTTCCAACTGAACTACGTCCGACTTGATCCTCGAAAGGGGTACGTAGGCTGCCTTCCTTAAGGTCCAGTCTCAAATCTTAATAAAACCTTTCCGCGTTTATTTGATCACTTGTCGTTGGTTGTCGCAGAGAATCCGGACCTTCAGGGAAAGTTAAGTTTACTTAGTTTTCCTCGATTTACTTAACAAAAATCGACAGTGCGAATTTCGGTTCCCACATGGATCAAGGGATTGCTAAAGGACTTGGGGATCGAGATCAACACACCAATGACTATGCATTGTGACAACCAGGCTGCAATACACATTGCATCCAACTCAGTCTTCCATGAGAGGACAAAGCATATAGAAGTAGACTGCCACAAGGTGAGACAAGCAGTGGAGCAGCAAGTAATTCTTCCATGCTACACAAGAAGTGAAGACCAGCTAGCTGATATCTTGACAAAGGCAGCAAGCACTAAGGTTTGTGAGTCCATCCATCCGAGGATGGGACTCATAGATATCTCATGTCACTGATCTCTCCTCCATGAAGTGATCTACTCTTTTTCCTTGGCTTGGATTTTATCCCACTGGGTTTTGCCTAGCTAAGGTTTTAATGAGGGATTGCTTCATGGCTTCCAAGCTTGACTTGTTCCATATGGTCAAGCTTGAGGGGGAGTGTTGACATGAAGTAATAAAGAGCAATTATTATGACAGTAAGAACAAGTCTAGTTAGCATAGATAAGAGATGGAGGTTATCCGGAGAAGTGAAGAGCAATCATCAAGGTTAAGACCTAAACTTGCCTTTCAAGGCAAGCGTGGGAGGCAAAGTAATTCAAATACATTGCCAAAGTCCCCTCATGTCTTGGAATAAATTAAACAAGTGATGTCGAGAGTCAGGAACCGTTGGAGCAAGGAAACAAACCGAGATCACATGTTTTGGTAAAGAAGGAAGAGACAAAGAGATGTCACTTTCACCTCAGCTCAGTGTGCAAGACCAGATCCGATCTACATTTGTTTATTCATGTCGACCTCTATTGTTTATTCATTCTCTTTGTCTCATTGTCAAGTCTAGTTTCTATTTATGTAACCATTGTGTGAACTAAATCAGTAAGGAAATATAATTCCTCTTTACTTATCTTTTGCGCAAATCTCTCTCTCTCTCTCTCTCGGATTATCTCTTTAATTCTCACATTGTTCTTGATAAATCACCACATATTCTCTCTTAATCCATACAAATTATCACCTATGAGATTTATTCAACTTCCTGGTTATTCTCCACTGATTAGTGGTTCCCAATCAAGCTTCTTATATATTGGTTCATCCTGGTTTGATAAGAATCATGAAGATATTGCCATATGTCCGAACAGGCTAATCTGGAATCATCTGGATAGAAAGTGGGATATCTTCTTAATCACAACTCCTATGAGATTTATTCAACTTCCTGGTTATTCTCCACTGATTAGTGGTTCCAAATAAAGCTTCTTAGATCGTGGTTCATCCTGGTTTGATAAGAATCATGAAGATAATGGCATATGTCTGAACAGGATAATCTGGAATCATCTGGATAGAAGGTGAGATATCTTCTTGCTCACAACACTTATGAGATTTATTCAACTTCCTGGTTATTCTCCACTGATTAGTGGTTCCAAATAAAGCTTCTTAGATTGTGGTTCATCCTGGTTTGATAAGAATCATGAAGATATTGCCATATGTTCGAACAGGCTAATCTGGAATCATCTGGATAGAAGTGGGATATCTTCTTACTCACAACTCCTATGAGATTTATTCAACTTCCTGGTTATTCTCCACTGAGTAGTGGTTCCAAATAAAGCTTCTTAGATCGTGGTTCATCCTGGTTTGATAAGAATCATGAAGATAATGGCATATGTCCGAACATGCTAATCTGGAATAATCTGGATAGAAGGTGGGATATCTTCTTGCTCACAACACTTATGAGATTTATTCAACTTCCTGGTCATTCTCCACTGATTAGTGGTTCCAAATAAAGCTTCTTAGATTGTGGTTCATCCTGGTTTGATAAGAATCATGAAGATATTGCCATATGTTCGAACAGGCTAATATGGAATCATCTGGATAGAAGTGGGATATCTTCTTACTCACAACTCCTATGAGATTTATTCAACTTCCTGGTTATTCTCCACTGATTAGTGGTTCCAAATAAAGCTTCTTAGATCGCGGTTCATCCTGGTTTGATAAGAATCATGAAGATAATGGCATATGTCCGAACAGGCTAATCTGGAATCATCTGGATAGAAGGTGGGATATCTTCTTGCTCACAACACTTATGAGATTTATTCAACTTCCTGGTTATTCTCCACTGATTAGTGGTTCCAAATTAAACTTTTTAGATCGTGGTTCATCCTGGTTTGATAAGAATCATGAAGATAATGGCATATGTCCGAACAGGCTAATCTGGAATCATCTGGATAGAAGGTGGGATATCTTCTTGCTCACAACACTTATGAGATTTATTCAACTTCCTGGTTATTCTCCACTGATTAGTGGTTCCCAATAAAGCTTCTTAGATCGTGGTTCATCCTGGTTTGATAAAAATCATGAAGATATTGCCATATGTCCGAACATGCTAATCTGGAATCATCTGGATAGAAAGTGGGATATCTTCTTACTCACAACTGCTATGAGATTTATTCAACTTCCTGGTTATTCTCCACTGATTAGTGGTTCCCAATCAAGCTTCTTTTATATTGGTTCATCCTGGTTTGATAAGAATCATGAAGATATTGCCATATATGTCCGAACAGGCTAATCTGGAATCATCTGGATAGAAAGTGGGATATCTTCTTAATCACAACTCCTATGAGATTTATTCAACTTCCTGGTTATTCTCCACTGATTAGTGGTTCCAAATAAAGCTTCTTAGATCGTGGTTCATCCTGGTTTGATAAGAATCATGAAGATAATGGCATATGTCCAAACAGGCTAATCTGGAATCATCCGGATAGAAGGTGGGATATCTTCTTCCTCACAACACTTATGAGATTTATTCAACTTCCTGGTTATTCTCCACTGATTAGTGGTTCCACATAAAGCTTCTTAGATCGTGGTTCATCCTGGTTTGATAAGAATCATGAAGATATTGCCATATGTCCGAACAGGCTAATCTGGAATCATCTGGATAGAAAGTGGGATATCTTCTAACTCACAACTCCTATGAGATTTATTCAACTTCATGGTTATTCTCCACTGATTAGTGGTTCCCAATCAAGCTTCTTATATATTGGTTCATCCTGGTTTGATAAGAATCATGAAGATATTGCCATATGTCCGAACAGGCTAATCTGGAATCATCTGGATAGAAAGTGGGATATCTTCTTAATCACAACTCCTATGAGATTTATTCAACTTCCTGGTTATTCTCCACTGATTAGTGGTTCCAAATAAAGCTTCTTAGATCGTGGTTCATCCTGGTTTGATAAGAATCATGAAGATAATGGCATATGTCCGAACAGGCTAATCTGGAATCATCTGGATAGAAGGTGGGATATCTTCTTGCTCACAACACTTATGAGATTTATTCAACTTCCTGGTTATTCTTTACTGATGAGTGGTTCCAAATAAAGCTTCTTAGATCGTGGTTCGTCCTGGTTTGATAAGAATCATGAAGACAATGGCATATGTCCGAACATGCTAATCTGGAATCATCTGGATAGAAGGTGTGATATCTTCTTGCTCAAAACACTTATGAGATTTATTCAACTTCCTGGTTATTCTCCACTGATTAGTGGTTCCAAATAAAGCTTCTTAGATCGTGGTTCATCCTGGTTTGATAAGAATCATGATGATAATGGCATATGTCCGAACAGGCTAATCTGGAATCATCTGGATAGAAGGTGGGATATCTTCTTGCTCACAACACTTATGAGATTTATTCAACTTCCTGGTTATTCTCCACTGATTAGTGGTTCCACATAAAGCTTCTTAGATAGTGGTTCATCCTGGTTTTATAAGAATCATGAAGATATTGCCATATGTCCGAATAGGCTAAGCTGGAATCATCTGGATAGAAAGTGGGATATCTTCTTACTCACAACTCCTATGAGATTTATTCAACTTCCTGGTTATTTTCCACTGATTAGTGGTTCCCAATCAAGTTTCTTATATATTGGTTCATCCTGGTTTGATAAGAATCATGAAGATATTGCCATATGTCCGAACAGGCTAATCTGGAATCATCTGGATAGAAAGTGGGATATCTTCTTAATCACAACTCCTATGAGATTTATTCAAATTCCTGGTTATTCTCCACTGATTAGTGGTTCCAAATAAAGCTTCTTAGATCGTGGTTCATCCTGGTTTGATAAGAATCATGAAGATAATGGCATATGTCCGAACATGCTAATCTAGAATCATCTGGATAGAAGGTGGGATATCTTCTTGCTCACAACACTTATGAGATTTATTTAACTTCCTGGTTATTCTCCACTGATTATTGGTTCCAAATAAAGCTTCTTAGATCGTGGTTCATCCTGGTTTGATAAGAATCATGAAGATATTGCCATATGTCCGAACAGGCTAATCTGGAATCATCTGGATAGAAAGTGGGATATCTTCTTACTCACAACTCCTATGAGATTTATTCAACTTCCTGGTTATTCTCCACTGATTAGTGGTTCCCAATCAAGCTTCTTATATATTGGTTCATCCTGGTTTGATAAGAATCATGAAGATATTGCCATATGTCCGAACAGGCTAATCTGGAATCATCTGGATAGAAGGTGGGATATCTTCTTACTCACAACTCCTATGAGATTTATTCAACTTCCTGGTTATTCTCCACTGATTAATGGTTCCAAATAAAGCTTCTTAGATCGCGGTTCATCCTGGTTTGATAAGAATCATGAAGATAATGGCATATGTCCGAACAGGCTAATCTGGAATCATCTGGATAGAAGGTGGGATATCTTCTTGCTCACAACACTTATGAGATTTATTCAACTTCCTGGTTATTCTCCACTGATTAGTGGTTCCAAATAAAGCTTCTTAGATTGTGGTTCATCCTGGTTTGATAAGAATCATGAAGATATTGCCATATGTTCAAACAGGCTAATCTGGAATCATCTGGATAGAAAGTGGGATATCTTCTTACTCACAACTCCTATGAGATTTATTCAACTTCCTGGTTATTCTCCACTGATTAGTGGTTCCAAATAAAGCTTCTTAGATTGTGGTTCATCCTGGTTTGATAAGAATCATGAAGATAATGGCATATGTCCGAACAGGCTAATCTGGAATCATCTGGATAGAAGGTGGGATATCTTCTTACTCACAACTCCTATGAGATTTATTCAACTTCCTGGTTATCCACTGATTAATGGTTCCAAATAAAGCTTCTTAGATCGTGGTTCATCCTGGTTTGATAAGAATCATGAAGATAATGGCATATGTCCGAACAGGCTAATCTGGAATCATCTGGATAGAAGGTGGGATATCTTCTTGCTCACAACACTTATGAGATTTATTCAACTTCCTGGTTATTCTCCACTGATTAGTGGTTCCAAATAAAGCTTCTTAGATTGTGGTTCATCCTGGTTTGATAAGAATCATGAAGATATTGCCATATGTTCAAACAGGCTAATCTGGAATCATCTGGATAGAAAGTGGGATATCTTCTTACTCACAACTCCTATGAGATTTATTCAACTTCCTGGTTATTCTCCACTGATTAGTGGTTCCAAATAAAGCTTCTTAGATTCTGGTTCATCCTGGTTTGATAAGAATCATGAAGATAATGGCATATGTCCGAACAGGCTAATCTGGAATCATCTGGATAGAAGGTGGGATATCTTCTTACTCACAACTCCTATGAGATTTATTCAACTTCCTGGTTATTCTCCACTGATTAATGGTTCCAAATAAAGCTTCTTAGATCGTGGTTCATCCTGGTTTGATAAGAATCATGAAGATAATGGCATATGTCCGAACAGGCTAATCTGGAATCATCTGGATAGAAGGTGGGATATCTTCTTGCTCACAACACTTATGAGATTTATTCAACTTCCTGGTTATTCTCCACTGATTAGTGGTTCCCAATAAAGCTTGTTAGATCGTGGTTCATCCTGGTTTGATAAGAATCATGAAGATATTGCCATATGTCCGAACAGGCTAATCTGGAATCATCTGGATAGAAAGTTGGATATCTTCTTACTCACAACTCCTATGAGATTTATTCAACTTCATGGTTATTCTCCACTGATTAGTGGTTCCCAATCAAGCTTCTTATATATTGGTTCATCCTGGTTTGATAAGAATCATGAAGATATTGCCATATGTCCGAACAGGCTAATCTGGAATCATCTGGATAGAAAGTGGGATATCTTCTTAATCACAACTCCTATGAGATTTATTCAACTTCCTGGTTATTCTCCACTGATTAGTGGTTCCAAATAAAGCTTCTTAGATCGTGGTTCATCCTGGTTTGATAAGAATCATGAAGATAATGGCATATGTCCGAACAGGCTAATCTGGAATCATCTGGATAGAAGGTGGGATATCTTCTTGCTCACAACACTTATGAGATTTATTCAACTTCCTGGTTATTCTTTACTGATGAGTGGTTCCAAATAAAGCTTCTTAGATCGTGGTTCGTCCTGGTTTGATAAGAATCATGATGACAATGGCATATGTCCGAACATGCTAATCTGGAATCATCTGGATAGAAGGTGTGATATCTTCTTGCTCAAAACACTTATGAGATTTATTAACCTTCCTGGTTATTCTCCACTGATTAGTGGTTCCAAATAAAGCTTCTTAGATCGTGGTTCATCCTGGTTTGATAAGAATCATGATGATAATGGCATATGTCCGAACAGGCTAATCTGGAATCATCTGGATAGAAGGTGGGATATCTTCTTGCTCACAACACTTATGAGATTTATTCAACTTCCTGGTTATTCTCCACTGATTAGTGGTTCCACATAAAGCTTCTTAGATAGTGGTTCATCCTGGTTTTATAAGAATCATGAAGATATTGCCATATGTCCGAACAGGCTAATCTGGAATCATCTGGGTAGAAAGTGGGATATCTTCTTACTCACAACTCCTATGAGATTTATTCAACTTCCTGGTTATTTTCCACTGATTAGTGGTTCCCAATCAAGTTTCTTATATATTGGTTCATCCTGGTTTGATAAGAATCATGAAGATATTGCCATATGTCCGAACAGGCTAATCTGGAATCATCTGGATTGAAAGTGGGATATCTTCTTAATCACAACTCCTATGAGATTTATTCAAATTCCTGGTTATTCTCCACTGATTAGTGGTTCCAAATAAAGCTTCTTAGATCGTGGTTCATCCTGGTTTGATAAGAATCATGAAGATAATGGCATATGTCCGAACATGCTAATCTAGAATCATCTGGATAGAAGGTGGGATATCTTCTTGCTCACAACACTTATGAGATTTATTTAACTTCCTGGTTATTCTCCACTGATTATTGGTTCCAAATAAAGCTTCTTAGATCGTGGTTCATCCTGGTTTGATAAGAATTATGAAGATATTGCCATATGTCCGAACAGGCTAATCTGGAATCATCTGAATAGAAAGTGGGATATCTTCTTACTCACAACTCCTATGAGATTTATTCAACTTCCTGGTTATTCTCCACTGATTAGTGGTTCCCAATCAAGCTTCTTATATATTGGTTCATCCTGGTTTGATAAGAATCATGAAGATATTGCCATATGTCCGAACAGGCTAATCTGGAATCATCTGGATAGAAAGTGGTATATCTTCTTAATCACAACTCCTATGAGATTTATTCAACTTCCTGGTTATTCTCCACTGATTAGTGGTTCCAAATAAAGCTTCTTAGATCGTGGTTCATCCTGGTTTGATAAGAATCATGAAGATAAAGGCATATGTCTGAACAGGCTAATCTGGAATCATCTGGATAGAAGGTGGGATATCTTCTTGCTCACAACACTTATGAGATTTATTCAACTTCGTGGTTATTCTCCACTGATTAGTGGTTCCAAATAAAGCTTCTTAGATTGTGGTTCATCCTGGTTTGATAAGAATCATGAAGATATTGCCATATGTTCGAACAGGCTAATCTGGAATCATCTGGATAGAAAGTGGGATATCTTCTTACTCACAACTCCTATGAGATTTATTCAACTTCCTGGTTATTCTCCACTGATTAGTGGTTCCAAATAAAGCTTCTTAGATTGTGGTTCATCCTGGTTTGATAAGAATCATGAAGATAATGGCATATGTCCGAACAGGCTAATCTGGAATCATCTGGATAGAAGGTGGGATATCTTCTTACTCACAACTCCTATGAGATTTATTCAACTTCCTGGTTATTCTCCACTGATTAGTGGTTCCAAATAAATCTTCTTAGATCGTGGTTCATCCTGGTTTGATAAGAATCATGAAGATAATGGCATATGTCCGAACAGGCTATCTGGAATCATCCGGATAGAAGGTGGGATATCTTCTTGCTCACAACACTTATGAGATTTATTCAACTTCCTGGTTATTCTCCACTTATTAATGGTTCCAAATAAAGCTTCTTAGATCGTGGTTCATCCTGGTTTGATAAGAATCATGAAGATATTGCCATATGTCCGAACAGGCTAATCTGGAATCATCTGGATAGAAAGTGAGATATCTTCTTACTCACAACTCCTATGAGATTTATTCAACTTCCTGGTTATTCTCCACTGATTAGTGGTTCCCAATCAAGCTTCTTATATATTGGTTCATCCTGGTTTGATAAGAATCATGAAGATATTGCCATATGTCCGAACAGGCTAATCTGGAATCATCTGGATAGAAAGTGGGATATCTTCTTAATCACAACTCCTATGAGATTTATTCAACTTCCTGGTTATTCTCCACTGATTAGTGGTTCCAAATAAAGCTTCTTAGATCATGGTTCATCCTGGTTTGATAAGAATCATGAAGATAATGGCATATGTCCGAACAGGCTAATCTGGAATCATCTGGATAGAAGGTGGGATATCTTCTTGCTCACAACACTTATGAGATTTATTCAACTTCCTGGTTATTCTTTACTGATTAGTGGTTCCAAATAAAGCTTCTTAGATCGTGGTTCATCCTGGTTTGATAAGAATCATGAAGACAATGGCATATGTCCGAACATGCTAATCTGGAATCATCTGGATAGAAGGTGTGATATCTTCTTGCTCAAAACACTTATGAGATTTATTCAACTTCCTGGTTATTCTCCACTGATTAGTGGTTCCAAATAAAGCTTCTTAGATTGTGGTTCATCTTGGTTTGATAAGAATCATGATGTTAATGGAATATGTCCGAACAGGCTAATCTGGAATCATCTGGATAGAAGGTGGGATATCTTCTTGCTCACAACACTTATGAGATTTATTCAACTTCCTGGTTATTATCCACTGATTAGTGGTTCCAAATAAAGCTTCTTAGATCGTGGTTTATCCTGGTTTTATAAGAATCATGAAGATATTGCCATATGTCCGAACAGGCTAATCTGGAATCATCTGGATAGAAAGTGGGATATCTTCTTACTCACAACTCCTATGAGATTTATTCAACTTCCTGGTTATTCTCCACTGATTAGTGGTTCCCAATCAAGTTTCTTATATATTGGTTCATCCTGGTTTGATAAGAATCATGAAGATATTGCCATATGTCCGAACAGGCTAATCTGGAATCATCTGGATAGAAAGTGGAATATCTTCTTAATCACAACTCCTATGAGATTTATTCAACTTCCTGGTTATTCTCCACTGATTAGTGGTTCCAAATAAAGCTTCTTAGATCGTGGTTCATCCTGGTTTGATAAGAATCATGAAGATAATGGCATATGTCTGAACATGCTAATCTAGAATCATCTGGATAGAAGGTGGGATATCTTCTTGCTCACAACACTTATGAGATTTATTTAACTTCCTGGTTATTCTCCACTGATTAGTGGTTCCAAATAAAGCTTCTTAGATCGTGGTTCATCCTGGTTTGATAAGAATCATGAAGATATTGCCATATGTCCGAACAGGCAAATCTGGAATCATCTGGATAGATATCTTCTTACTCACAACTCCTATGAGATTTATTCAACTTCCTGGTTATTCTCCACTGATTAGTGGTTCCCAATCAAGCTTCTTATATATTGGTTCATCCTGGTTTGATAAGAATCATGAAGATATTGCCATATGTCCGAACAGGCTAATTTGGAATCATCTGGATAGAAAGTGGGATATCTTCTTACTCACAACTCCTATGAGATTTATTCAACTTCCTGGTTATTCTCCACTGATTAGTGGTTCCAAATAAAGCTTCTTAGATCGTGGTTCATGATGTCTTGCATATTTGCATTGTTTTAACCATTCATTCATAAGCATTTTCATCATATAGAATAGGATTTAGACATGTTTAGGTTGCATTTTGCATGCATAAGTCTCTATTAGGTACTGGAGTGCCAAGTGAGGTTATTGGGGACATTTGGATGCACTTGGAGCTCAAAAGATGTGAAAAAGAAGATGATTGGACGAGAGGAGCCTGGAGCGACCTGCAGAGGTCGCTGTGAGACCTCGCTCCAGCCGGAGCGACCTTGACGACCAAAGCTGGAGCGACCACTCCAAGTCGCTCGGCTTTACACGGCTCGAAGACGAAGAAAATGCCT
The DNA here is from genome assembly GCA_019705995.1 of Raphanus raphanistrum x Raphanus sativus. Lineage (NCBI taxonomy): Eukaryota > Viridiplantae > Streptophyta > Magnoliopsida > Brassicales > Brassicaceae > Raphanus > Raphanus raphanistrum x Raphanus sativus. The sequence goes on from CM034043.1 coordinate 23,896,381, forward strand.
CCGGAGCGACCCCTCGCAGCGACCACCCAATGTCGCTCCCGAAGCCCAGAGCGACCTCTCGGAGCGACTGGCCGAGGTCGCTCCGCGTTATCAATGCACGATTTTTATTATTTTCAAGGACCTTTTTGCAATTTCTTATGCACGTTTTTACTCTGAAAAACCTAATGTTTAAGTATGTTGTAGCCACCTTTTGGCAGATTATCTTTTATCTATTGAATACACAAAACTCTCTCAAGAAAAGTTCTCTTTTGGCTTTGATTGTTCTTGTGTTCTTGTGATTTTCTTTCTACATCTCTATATGATTCATCTGAAATCCATCATGGGTTTAAGAGGAATCATGGAGATTAGTGAGTAATCACCTTTTGAATTCATGGGTTAGGGGGATTAAGGGTGATTAGGTTAGTTCTAGGATGTGTTAGGTGTAAATCATACTTGTTCCTTGCATAGTAGAGTGATCTTAATGCATCATTTGAGTAGGCCACTCAAAGGGTGATCTCTAGGCATTTCCCACCCAAAAGGTGTTTGATGAAATGCCTGAGTCAACTCTCCTAGGCTCTTAGTGTACTTTGCCAAAGATATTTGTTGTTAAAGATGCTAAGATAGCTAATAGACTTGTTAGTAATGATTGCTTGCATGTTATTCAACCAAAGACATTTGATGTTTGAGACATGTTAGCAAATGAGCATTCATCTAGACATAGAGCTTGCTTAGAATTGTGTCTAGGCTTAAGGTTAATAGTTTGATTGATTCATTTGTCATCCTTAGTTCGAAACTTGATCACCCAAGGTCTGAAATCCCTATACCCATGAGTTCTCCTTTCCAATAGCTTAAAAGTATCATTTCTGTTACTTGCATTCTAGTTTTAGTTTAAAAACCATCCAATTCACTGATTGCACTTAGATTAGGCAAATACTTGCATTCTCTCTGCATTTGAATCCCTCAGAACTGGTTCGACAACTTACTACCACTATACTATCATTTGACTTAGGAGCTCAAAAATCCTAACATCAAATTGGCGCCGTTGCCAAATTCTGAGTTTGATTTAAACATTGAGATTTAGTCATTTGCTTGAGACTAAGTCATTTTTATTTTTGTAAGTTACTGATTCTCTTCTTCACTCTTTGTGATTTTCAGGTGTATGAACTTGAGGAGCAAGGGTACATTAAACCTTGTTCCAAGAGCCGCAGACATCAGAGCTTTAGAGAGAGAGTGTGCTAGAAAAAGAAGAGAAGAAGAGCAACAAGCTTTACTGCAGACACATGAAGCTGAGATGGCTGATCCACAAAATCCTCTGAACCCCAATGGAGTAAACAATGCTCCACAAGGGCCCCAACAGCGACCAGATCGCCCCATTGGCACTTATGACTGCCCCAACATCCATGGTCCTAGACTTGGAATCCGAGCACCAGCTGTGGCTGCTAACAATTTTGAGATCAAGTCAGGACTGCTAAACTGCATAGAGAACAACAAGTATCATGGTCTGGCTGTGGAGGACCCATTTGATCACTTGGATAAGTTTGACAGCTACTGTGGTATGTCAAAGACTAATGGTGTGTCAGAGGATGTCTTAAAGCTCAAGCTATTCCCTTTCTCTTTGGGGGATAAGGCACGTCAGTGGGAGAAGTCTCTACCAAGTGACTCCATCACCACTTGGGAAGACTGCAAAAGGGCATTCTTGGAGAAGTTCTTCTCTACCTCAAGAACTGCTAAGTTGAGGAATGAGATCTCCAGCTTCCAACAGAAGAACTTGGAAGGATTCAGTGAAGCTTGGGAGAGATTCAATGGTTACCAAGCTCAGTGCCCACACCATGGATTCTCTACGGAGAGCTTGCTGAGCACGTTCTACAGAGGTGCTCTTCCTAAGTACATAGCCAGACTGGATACAGCTAGCAATGGGTTCTTTTTGGGGAGAACTGAGGAAGAGGCAGAGGCTCTAGTTGACAACATGGTTAAGAGTGATGCAGTCTACAGTGGAGACCATGACAGAAGCAGCAGAGGTGATGACAATCAAACAAGGAAAGAGATAAAAGCTCTTCAGGAGAAGATTGACAAACTCATTGCTGATAAGGCCACACAAGCGCATGTGAACTTTGTTGGCAACCCAAGCCAGGAGATACCTCCTACTGTCAATGAGGTTGAGGGTTTGGAAGGGCAAGAAGAATTGTGTTTCATCAACAGCAATGGTAGCTGGTACAAGAAGGAATCCAACTTTCAGTACAACAACTACCAACAGAAGCCCTATTCAAACAACCAGCAGAATGGCTATCAGCCTAGAAACAACCAGCAGAGCAACTATCAGCCTCAGCAAAACTCTTCTCCTAGCTCTTCTGCTCCTCAAGAGAGCAGCACTGATGCCTTGCTGAAACAGATCTTGGAGTCTCAGACTAGAAGTGAGAAGCATGTTGGCTATGAGCTGAAGAATCTCCACTCCAAGATCGATGGAAGCTACAATGAGCTCAACAACAAATTCTCCAACCTTGCTTCTTCTGTCAAGAATTTGGAGAATCAGTTTGCTTGAGCTCCCACCAGAACCGCCAGCAAGGATCTCTACCTGGAAAGTCAGATCAAAACCCCAAGGAAGCAAAAGCTGTCACACTTAGGAGTGGTAAGCAGTTGACTCCTGTAACCCTCACCAAGGATGCTGAGAAACAAGGTGAGGAGGTGGCCATCAACCTGGATGATGAAGTGGTCATTGTTGATGAGAAGACAGATGCTGAGATCTTGGAGAAGATTGTGAAAGCCAAGGGTAAAGGAAAGGTTGGAGAAGAGAAGAAGACAACAAAAGATGGTGAATCTGCTGCTCCAGCAAGTGAGAGCTCTCCTGTCCCCCCTCCCTATGAACCAAAGCTTCCATTCCCTGGTAGATTCAAGAAGCAGCTGCTACAGAAGTACAAGGCTTTGTTTGAGAAGCAGATGAGTGAAGCTCAGGTTACAATGCCCATCATTGATGCTTTCATGCTGATTCCTCAATACAGCAAACTCCTGAAAGATGTTGTAGCTGCTAAGAAGAAGGAGATGGAGGGCATGATGGTTCTGAGTCATGAGTGCAATGCCATCATTCAGAGGCTAGATGCTCCAGAGAAGCTAGAGGATCCAGGATGCTTCACACTCCCTTGTGCTCTTGGACCTATGGTATTTGAGAAATGTCTCTGCGATTTGGGAGCTAGTGTCAGCTTGATGCCTTTGTCTGTGGCAAAGAAGCTTGGCTTCACTCAATACAAGAAGTGTAGACTCTCTCTGGTGTTGGCTGATCGTTCAGTGAAGTACCCTGTGGGCATCCTAGAGAACCTCCCTGTGAAGATTGGAAGGTATGAGATACCTACAGATTTTGTGGTGCTTGAAATGGGTGAGGAGGCTCAAGACCCATTGATTCTTGGAAGGCCATTCTTAGCTACAGCAGGAGCTATTGTGAATGTGAAGGAAGGGAAGATTGGCCTCCATTTGGGCAAGGAGAACATCCTCCACTTTGACATCAAGGAGAAGATGAGGAACCCCACTGTATTTGGACAAGCCTTCACCATTGAAGAGATGAATCCTTCTCCTGCTGATTATCACTTTGATGAGCTACCACCTGAGGAAGATGGGGTGTCAACTCCACTTTCTGCACCTATTCCAGCCTGATCCAAAGGAGGCAAAGTCAAGCTAGAGACTTAAAACAAGCTCACTTGCGAGGAAGTCCCATGAGTATCCTTGTATATATTGCATTAGTATTTGCATTATCATTTTATTGCATAAAACAATGGGAGAGTGAAGTTGTGTGCAGGTATTGAGCAGAAAGTCGGACACCAGAGCGATCTCATCGCAGCGACACCTCTAGGTCGCTCCACCTGGGAGCGACATGTCCAGAGCGAGATGCCGAGGTCGCTCGCGTCACACGCGAGTGAAAACACAGAAACCGACCTCAGAGCGATCTACTCACAGCGACCTACCGAAGTCGCTCCAGCTGGGAGCGACCTGTCGCAGCGACGTTCACACCTCGCTCCACGGAAGGTAACACACAATCCCACTTTTCTTTGTATTTCACATTTCCATTGGGTACCTCACTCACACAGAGACTGTGTGATTTAAGTGTGGGGGAGGTACCAAGTATTTGATCATGTTTGTTTCCTTGATTTTGAGTCTCATGCATTGCATATTACATTCTTATTTGCATAGAAAAATCCAAAAAAATAAAAAAATTTGAAAAACACAAAAAGAATCATTTAGTTGCATCATTTGCATTTTTAGGATTGAGTCTAGAAGCATATAGGTTGCATTCATGCATTAAAGGGATTTCAACCTTGTAAAAAGCTCATGCTAAGTACTGAATTTGTTGACCTTTGTAATCATGACAAGTAGCTTAAGCACCCTTTAGAAAGCTTGTAAACTTCGCGCCTTGAATGCTCCTCTTGAAACTCAATTGACTGTTGATACTCTCTCTTTGAAGCAAGCTCCTGTTTTAATGTCTCTTGCATATGGTCCCTTGTGTACTCAGTCATGGATATACACACTTGAGTTGTCCCATCCTTTTTACCAATCTTCATGACAAACTCAAGTGGTACTCCACTCCCAAAACCCATACCTCCTTTTTAAACCATCATTATTTGTTGAGTGAGGCCTATTTGGAAAGCTTTACATGTGCATAATGTTGAGAGTATTGGGAACGACAATGCTTAGTCTTCATTCCTTGATATAGGCACAAAGAGGGCCTTGCTCAAGCTGGTTGGATAGGGATGAGGAACAATGAACCGGTTGCTAATGAAGTGGAGTGAGATGGAAGGATCTGTTGTAGAGGATGGTTTGAGTGATGGATCCGGTTGTATTGAGACTCGCAAAGACACCAATGGAGATGAGAAACACCACTTGGTCGTATAACCAACTTGATGATTCAATGGATGGCAAATGGGATATATGTGGATATGGATCTAAGTTGCTTGTTCGAATAAACAACTCAACAAAGACAAAGAGATGGTTTGATGTGGTGAGGTTTTGATTGATTCACACAACCAAAAGGATGGATCGAAGTGTAACCACAAGTTCTATGATGAGGAACTTGATATAACACGATTTTGCTCTCAAGAATGCTTCTCACAAACTCTCAAAAGGCTTAGTAGTTGCTAGGGGCAAACTGACTCATATATTTCATAAAGGTTGAAAGATACATGACTGCTTATAAGGGACTTATATAGTGTCCAATGCAGTTGTGCCCTTCTAGGGGTCTTGAAGCAAAAACAATACAAAGACTCGATCTAGGACTTAAGAAAGCATAGGCTAAACAATGCCTGACTCAACGAAATGAAATAAAAGAAATAAAATGTCTCAAGACCCTGCAAGATAAACCATAGGATATAAATCATAATGTAAATGGACTTACCTTACTTACCTTGATGCGGATGAGATTTGAAAAGAAAGTAGCCGTTGGAGAGGAGCCTCTTTTGATCTTGTGAGGTGATGTCGTTTGAAGGCTTGCTCTTCTCTTCTCAATGCTCACCGTTTCACTTAGGCGTGATGACAAATAAGGAAACCATTCCTTTGTGAGGAAGAATGGACCATATATTATCATCATCCTTTGGACCAACTTGTATAACATAAGCTTCATCTTTATTAGCTTCCCCTCCGGTTATAGTGAATTGATCCATGCGGTTTGTGATGGCTTCTAGCTTGGTGTTGATGTTGCTCTTGATGAGAAGAACTTCTATGGCTTTGTTAAAGCTGGCAGTAACACCTCTAGTTCCTGATCTTGTCATTGGAGCTTGTCTAAGTGTGGGGATGTTGATGTCTGGTTCTATGTCCTCATCATTCTCTCCCTCTTGAGAAGGTTCTGACCTCAGAACAGTTTCATCTGCATGAAAGTAAGATAAATCTGACACATTGAAAGTAGAAGAAACATTAAACTCAACCGGCAGCTCCAATTGATAGGCATTATCATTGATCTTCTTCAAGACTTTGAATGGGCCATCTCCTCTTGGTGAGAGCTTGGACTTCCTTTGCTTTGGGAACCTCTCGGACCTCATATGTAACCAAACCCAATCTCCTGGTTCAAATGAAACCTCCTTTCTTCCCTTGTCACCTTGCTTCTTGTTTTGCTCATTTTGCTTCTCTAGGTTCTCCTTAACCTTCTGGTGGATTTTCTTCATAAGTTCAGCCTTAGTCTCACCATCAGTACTCACCATTTGATCCTTTTGGGGTAGGATAGGAGAGAGATCTAAAGGAGTCATTGGCTTAAAACCATACACAATCTCAAAAGGTGAAAGTTTAGTAGCTGAATGAGGAACTCTATTATAAGCAAATTCAATGAAAGGTAAACAATCAAGCCAATTCCTCAAGTTCTTACCAACCGTGGCTCTCAAGAGAGTGGATAGAGTGCGGTTAACAACCTCAGTTTGCCCATCAGTTTGAGGATGGCAAGTGGTAGAGAACAAGAGCTTGGTACCCAACTTCCTCCAAATGGTCCTCCAAAAGTGGCTCAAGAACTTTGTGTCCCTGTCAGAAACAATAGTTCTAGGAATACCATGAAGCTTAACCACTTCCTTAAAGAATAAATCAGCAGTTTGAGTAGCATCATTAGTCTTATTGCAAGGAATAAAATGAGCCATCTTAGAAAACCTGTCCACCACAACAAAGATGGAGTCCTTGTTCCTGATCTTTGGCAAACCTAAAACAAAATCCATGGAAATATCTACCCAAGGTAGGTCAGGAATAGGTAAAGGAATGTAAAGACCATGAGGATGTAACCTGGATTTAGCTTTGAGACAAACAATGCATCTTGCGCATAGCTTCTCAACATCTCTTCTCAAGTGTGGCCAGTAGAAGTGTTCTGCCACTATACTTAAGGTTTTGTCACGCCCAAAGTGTCCCATAAGTCCACCACCATGTGCTTCTCTCAAGATCAAGTCTCGCATGGAACCTTGTGGGATACACAACCTCTTATCCTTAAATAGAAACTCATCATGCTGATAGAAGGACCCAAATGCGGCTTGCTTGCACTGCTTGTAGATGTCTCCAAAGTCTGGATCTTCTTGGTACTGCTCTTTGATGTGTTCAAACCCCATTACCTTGGCTTCCATCAAAGATATAAGCGCATGCCTTCTTGACAAAGCATCAGCTACAATGTTCTCCTTTCCTTTCTTGTACTTGATGATATAAGGAAAAGATTCCACAAACTCTAGCCACCTTGCGTGCCTCTTCTTCAAGGTAGTTTGTCCTCTCAAATACTTGAGTGTCTCGTGGTCAGTGTGGATCACAAACTCCTTAGAGAGTAGATAGTGCTGCCAAGTCTCCAATGACCTCACTAGTGCATATAACTCTTTATCATAGGTAGGATAGTTGAGTGTAGCTCCATGTAACTTCTCACTGAAGAATGCTACTGGCTTTCCTCCTTGAGTCAACACTGCTCCAATACCTGTCCCTGATGCATCACATTCAATCTCAAAAGTTTTGTTAAAATCAGGTAAGACTAAAACAGGAGCATTAGTTAAACTATCTTTGAGGTTTTGAAAAGCCTCATCCTGTTCACTTCCCCATTTGAAAGCCACATCTTTCTTGATTACTGAAGTTAATGGGGCTGCTATGGTGCTGAAGTCTCGGACAAATCTTCTATAGAAGCTTGCTAGCCCATGGAAACTCCTCACATGACCTATTGTAGTTGGCGTGGGCCACTCTTGTACTGCTTTGATCTTCTCTTCATCCACCTTTAGACCCTGTGAACTAACAACAAAGCCTAGGAAAACTAGTTGATCAGTGCAAAAGGTACATTTCTTGAGATTAGCATAGAGATGCTCTTGGCGCAAGGTTTCCAAAACCTTTTCAAGATGAATAAGATGATCTTCTAAGCTGTTGCTATAGACTAAGATGTCATCAAAGTATACAACTACAAACTTACAGATGTACTCCCTTAGAACATGGTTCATGAGGCGCATGAAAGTGCTTGGAGCATTGGTAAGACCAAATGGCATGACTAGCCATTCATAGAGACCTCTCTTGGTCTTGAAAGCAGTCTTCCACTCATCTCCTTCTTTCATTCTTACCTGGTGATAACCACTCTTCAAATCTATCTTTGAGAAGATAGTGGCACCACTGAGTTCATCTAGCATGTCATCTAGTCATGGGATTGGATGTCTATACTTGATGGTGATGTTGTTTATGGCTCGGCAATCAACACACATCCTCCAAGTCCCATCTTTCTTTGGCACTAGAAGAACTGGAACTGCACAAGGACTTAGACTTTCTCTTATGTATCCCTTGTCCATCAAGTCTTGCACTTGTCTCTCCAATTCTTTGGCTTCCTCCGGATTGACTCTATAGGCTGGTCGGTTTGGCAATGGAGCTCCTGGTACTAGATCAATCTGGTGTTCTATTCCTCTTATTGGTGGTAAACCAGCAGGAATATCTGCTGGAAAGATATCAGGGAACTTCTCAAGTAGTTGCACAACTTCTGGTGGGAGTTCTTGATCTTTATAATCTGTCAAAACACCTTCCTTAAAGATCATTAGTAGCACCTGTGTTTTGTTTTCTAAAGATTTTAAAACTTTAGATGGACTAATATAGAGATTAGTCTTACTTACCTTGTTTCCTTTGCTCATATCCTTTTGCAAGTCAAAGACTTGTTGTGGGGTTAAAGGATCTAGGTTGTGCTTGCGGTTGTTGTGAGTGAAACTATAGTAGTTGGTACGTCCATTGTGTATGGTCTCCTTATCAAATTGCCAAGGCCTGCCAAGCAAAAGATGACCAGCTTGCATAGGAACCACATCACAAATTACCTTGTCAGCATATCGACCTATGCTGAAAGAAACTTCCACTTGTTCACCAATCTTTAGCTCGGTTTCATCATTTAACCACTTCAATCTATAAGGTCTTGGATGTGTGGTCGTCTTGAGACCTAGCTTATCAACCAAATACTTGCTAGCAACATTAGTACATGAACCACCATCAATGATCAAGCTACATACCTTAGATTCAATGGTGCATCTTGTATGAAAGATGTTCTCCCTTTGAATAGTTTCTGGTTCAAACATTGCACTAAGTACTCTTCTTGTCACAAGTATCTCTCCCTCATCTGGATAATCAGTGATCTCCTCATCAGTAGCGTCCGCTTCTTCTTCTTCTTGAGTCTCATATCCTCCATCTTCTCTAAGGATCATGACTCTTTGATTAGGACAATCTCTTGCATAATGTCCCTTACCTTGGCATTTGTAGCAAGTGATGTCTCGGTTTCTAGGTGCACTAGGCCTGCTTTGTTCAGCCTTGTTGCCCTTAGATGCATCTGTAGTGGAGTTCTTCTTGAACCGGCTCTCAACCTCAATGGACTTGCCCTTGTCATTTCTTTGAGCTGGTGGAGTCCAAGTGTTCTTACTTCTACTTGTAGCTGCGGTTTTGCGCTTGATGTGTTGCTCTGCTTGGATAGCAAAGTGGATTAGATCATGGAAGTGCTCATAGTTCTGTCTCTCCACCTTTCTTGTTATCCTATCTTGAAGTCCATCCAAGAATTGTGCCATCAAGGTTTCCTCAGAGTCTTGAACTTCTAAGCGGTTCCTCATAGCATCAAACTCTTCATAGTACTCCTCAACTGACTTGGATCCTTGAGTGAGCTTCCTGAACCTCTTTTGCAAGTCACGGTAGTAGTAACTTGGCACATATCTTCTCCTCAGCATGGCTCTCATATCATCCCAAAGAGCAATGGGTGCACGCCTTAGCCTTCTCCTCTCGGATAGCTCTCGATCCCACCATGTCAAGGCGGTTTCAGTGAGCTGAGCAGCAGCTAGAGAGACCTTCCTTAGCTCGGAGTAATGGTAGTAGTCAAAGATGTACTCCATGCGTGTCTCCCAATCAATGTAGGCATCAGGATTAACCTTTCCAGCAAAGGTTGGTGGCGTGAGCTTCAAGTCCTTGCCTCCTTGCCATTGATCATGCTCTTGATCATGACCTCTTCCTCGGTTTCTTCCTCTATCTCTAGCATTTCTTCTAGGAGGGGGTCTTTGTTCTTCTTCTTCTAGACTCGGCATGTCACTATCCGAATCATCCTCAGCTCGGGGGTTGTCTTGTTGTTGTTGTTGTTGTTGTTGTTGTTGTTGTTGTTGTTGTTGTTGTGGTTGCTGGTCTTGAGGGTTGTTGTTTGCTCCTTGAGCCGGTTGGTTGGCTCGAGCTTGTTGCCCTTGCTCTAGGCGAGTCATCCTTTCACTGATGGATTGCATTGCAACTAGGAGTTGAGCCATAGTAGTTGCGGTATCAGCTGAAGTTGAGCTAGTGTCTCCCATGTCTTAACCTGAAAAGAGTTTCAAGATCAAGTGAAGTTATCAAAGAAATAAAACTACAAATGAAATGCAAAGGACCGAGATATAAAAACTATATGATAGCAAAGAAGTTTGCAAAAAGAAAGAAATCTCGAAATGCAAATGCCTTGTTCTAAAGATGGAAAGATGATATGCGATGGAGCTATACTAGGAAACTCGAAATGCAACAATCACAAAAACAGAAATCTTTTGGGTTTTTCTTGGGATTTTCGGATCAAACAATAAAAACAAAACAAACTTTTATTTTCTTTTCGATTTATATGAAACAAGAACAACTATAAGCTTATCAATGGTGAAACACAAGAACTAAAGGAAAAATAAATTTTTATGGGTTTTTCTTTATCAAAACTAAACGATCTATCTAAAGAGAAAAGAAACAACCTGATTTGGAGTGTTTAAGCTCTGATACCAAAATGATATAGGCACAAAGAGGGCCTTGCTCAAGCTGGTTGGATAGGGGTGAGGAACAATGAACCGGTTGCAAATGAAGTGGAGTGAGATGGAAGGATCTGTTGTAGAGGATGGTTTGAGTGATGGATCCGGTTGTATTGAGACTCGCAAAGACACCAATGGAGATGAGAAACACCACTTGGTCGTATAACCAACTTGATGATTCAATGGATGGCAAATGGGATAGATGTGGATATGGATCTAAGTTGCTTGTTCGAATAAACAACTCAACAAAGACAAAGAGATGGTTTGATGTGGTGAGGTTTTGATTGATTCACACAACCAAAAGGATGGATCGAAGTGTAACCACAAGTTCTATGATGAGGAACTTGATATAACACGATTTTGCTCTCAAGAATGCTTCTCACAAACTCTCAAAAGGCTTAGTAGTTGCTAGGGGCAAACTGACTCATATATTTCATAAAGGTTGAAAGATACATGACTGCTTATAAGGGACTTATATAGTGTCCAATGCAGTTGTGCCCTTCTAGGGGTCTTGAAGCAAAAACAATACAAAGACTCGATCTAGGACTTAAGAAAGCATAGGCTAAACAATGCCTGACTCAACGAAATGAAATAAAAGAAATAAAATGTCTCAAGACCCTGCAAGATAAACCATAGGATATAAATCATAATGTAAATGGACTTACCTTACTTACCTTGATGCGGATGAGATTTGAAAAGAAAGTAGCCGTTGGAGAGGAGCCTCTTTTGATCTTGTGAGGTGATGTCGTTTGAAGGCTTGCTCTTCTCTTCTCAATGCTCACCGTTTCACTTAGGCGTGATGACAAATAAGGAAACCATTCCTTTGTGAGGAAGAATGGACCATATATTATCATCATCCTTTGGACCAACTTGTATAACATAAGCTTCATCTTTATTAGCTTCCCCTCCGGTTATAGTGAATTGATCCATGCGGTTTGTGATGGCTTCTAGCTTGGTGTTGATGTTGCTCTTGATGAGAAGAACTTCTATGGCTTTGTTAAAGCTGGCAGTAACACCTCTAGTTCCTGATCTTGTCCTTGGAGCTTGTCTAAGTGTGGGGATGTTGATGTCTGGTTCTATGTCCTCATCATTCCTGCTAGATTAGCCACTCTATTGTCTAGCTATAGGAAAAGGGTGAGTGTTGTGATTGTGATTTGGGAATATGAAAGGTTTGACTCTTTGTGCTTAAATGATTAGTCTTTTTGGGATAAGTGGAGAAGTATCTAGCTCTTATTGTGAAAAG
>CM034043.1:23930826-23940826 GCA_019705995.1 Raphanus raphanistrum x Raphanus sativus
TGGATTCTACACTCAAGTAGGGTCCAATCCCAATTGGAATCAGCCCAAAACCATTCCGGACCAGAAAGATATGAATTTTATAAACCGGAGGTTTCTCAGCCCGTCCATCTGCGAGGGTCCGAGTTTAGAAGCAGTTTCAAGCCCAATGAAGAAGCATTCTGATCCAAACCAGTTCATGGACTTCAAGGTGGATCTCTTAGCTTTCCAACAACTCAAGAATGAGGAGAAAAGTCCATGGAATTATGGAGTTATGGCCCATTTCCCTAAACCGGTCAAACCAGTTCTGCACCTGCTTTATTTGGAGTCTCACCGGTTCAATCAATCCCAAACCAAGCTATGGCGACCAGGAGAGACATCTAACCATTCAGGAGACCAATACAAGCATCCAGGAGAGTCAGATACATTCTTACAATGCACCAGCATCCATCAGATTGTTCAGAATCAACCAAGACCATACTTGCCATTTTTGGAGTCAAAAGCCATCAATTCTCAACAGCTCTTTTCCCATCAAGAATGGCACGACTTCTACCAATATTTCTGCAGTAAAGATGTTCCTAAGAAGCTTACCTACAGCCTTAAACCGACCAGATACAAAGCCATCATCTCAGCGCTTGAATCAAGCCATTTAAACCAAGAAATCCTCCAACAGCTAGTTTTCTTTATGTTTGATTTTCTTTCCTTTGTTTTATTATTCTGAGCAATGGCCACGACCTATATAAGCTCATTCTATTGCTTTGTACAGATCACCTTTCAATCCTTAAGAAATAATATTCAGTTTGTCTTTTATCAAAGAGTTTCTTTGCATAAAAATCTGTTCTTTAGTTTCTAAGTGTGAGATACATTAGAAGGCTATTGAGCTCGTGGTTCTTAGGTTCTTTGTGAGATACAGGAGCCTTGAAACACAGATTGAGAGAGTCAATCAAGCACCCACGGATTGAGAGAGTCAATCACCATCTATCCACCATCTTCCATCTTCAAACATCTATCCATATTACCATTCCATCCCTTTATCTTTTAGTTTCTGTTCTTGTTTTCATTAATCATAAACTCATTGTTTTTCCTTTGTTTTCAGGATAGATTGGATCTAAAAGGCCAGCAAGTCGTGCATCTTCACCATCCTTTCATCCGGTCTTCATCTCTATCGATAAGATCGACCCATCGACCATCCCACCAACCGACCCAGCTTCCGTGCCCACAACATTTGGTATCAGAGCTCAAAGCTCCTATATCAGGTGATATCAATCCATCTCTATTCCTGTTCTTGTTTCATTCTTTGTTTGTTTTCATTTTATAAAACCAAAAAAAATCCATAAAATTGTTATTTGCATTTTTTTTTCTGCATTTTGTGTTCTTAAAAAAAAAAAAAAAAAGAGAAAGAGTTTAGGTGTTTTGAATCTCGAAAATTCATCTGAAACAGTTGTCTAGTTGTTTGCATTCATATTCACCAGCTCCCATTTCCATATTTAATTTTTTGCATTTAGTTTGATCATAGTTTCCTTTTTATGTTTATTGCACTTAAAAAAAAAAATTTGTCTTTGCATTTTCTCCTTAGTATTATTGTTCATATTTGATTGCATATTTTCATATCATTATAGTTTATTTCGTGCATTACATTGCTGCATAAAAAAAAAAAAATCATCCTTGTTTGGATTTAATTGCATAGCTCCACTTTCCTTTCGGTTTTATTTGCATTAATCATAGAATCTGTTTTTAGTTCATGTTTTGTTTCTTTTAAATTGAAAACCAAAATAAAATTTTAATTTGCTTGTTTTAGTTTATAAATTTCTAGATTTAAAAAAAAAAAAAAGTTTAGTGAGTTTTTTTTCCAATTGTTTTCAAATTTTCAAAAAAAAAAAAAATACAAGTTCTCAATTTTTTTTTCTCTTTATTCTTCTTTCCTTATTTTGTTAAGGCACGAATTGATTCTCTTTACTTTGTTTGTGAAAGGTACCAATAATAAAAATACAGAGGATAAGTTATGGGAGATTACTCTGAAGATGAAAGCTCCTATGATGCAAGCCAAGGCTCCGATCTTGATGAAACCGACCAAGCTTGGTCCAATGAAGAGGAGGGCTGTGATGGGTCCTGTTCTGATGATAACTACTCTATGTCAGAGTATGGAGACGACCCTGATGAAGCATATCCTGAACCAGAGCCCCCTGATTACTCATATGAAGATACCAGCCACCAAGGAGAGTATGAAGGAGAAACTGAAGCAAATATCAGTTTCAATGAAGAAGATGAATTTCCTGGAGATAATACAGAACGTGATGATCAAGAAATTGAGCAGGAAGACTCATGGGAAGAGGAGTCTGGTACTGAAATCAGCTTAGAAGAAGCATGTGAGCATGAAGAAGAGTCTTATGCAGAAGAAAGACCATGGTGTGATTACTCTGATCGAGAAGATGAGCCAGATAGCTTTGTTACTAACTCCGAAAATGAGGAGGACGCCATAAGTGAGGCTGGAAGAAATGTTAAAGAGTCTAAACTTGTCTTGGATGAAGAGGAAGAAGTTGAAAGTGAGGCCGGAAGAAATGTTGATGAATTTGAAGCACACTCCACATACTTCTCTGGTTTTGGCCAAAGAGACGAGACTTACCTCAAGTGGGAGGACGAAATGGAAACCTTGTTCCAGAGGCACCACTTTCAAGAAGAAAAGAAGCTGCCATATGCCACTAAGACACTCACTGGACCTGCTCTTGCATGGTGGGAAAAAGAGCAATTTGCTCAATGGTACTACAAAGAACCGGATCTTACTTGGGAGAGTTTCAAATCAGTTTTTCTTGAAGATTTTGTAAAACAAGAACCAGATCCATCCCCTAAGTGTGCTACTCACGTGGTCTATGCTCCCAGCAACCCTAAGAACTTCAAGGCTGGAAGCAAGCAAGTTAATCATCATCACAGCCCACAAAAGATGAAACCGGCTGTAGAGAAGAAAACTTTCAAAAGACAAGTGGGTTTACAGCCAAGTTCACTCCAGTGTACAAAGGTGCCAGGCACATTCTCATATTCAAAAGGAAATTTAGGATCAGAGAGAAAGAAGGCCGGATTTGTTCTTGAGAGTGGGAAACCCCAAGATGAATCTAAGGCACAAAGTTTACAAAAGCCACCAGCTCCAACAAATCCAAGTAAGTCCTCTAATTCTAAAAATATCAAAATTCAGACATGTTATAGATGTCATAAGAGGGGACAT
This sequence comes from Raphanus raphanistrum x Raphanus sativus, assembly GCA_019705995.1. Classification (NCBI taxonomy): domain Eukaryota; kingdom Viridiplantae; phylum Streptophyta; class Magnoliopsida; order Brassicales; family Brassicaceae; genus Raphanus; species Raphanus raphanistrum x Raphanus sativus. The sequence goes on from CM034043.1 coordinate 23,934,020, forward strand.
TTTGCTGTAAATTGTCCATCTAGAAAATTATTAGGATGCACATTATTGGAGTTGAAACCAGGGCAAAGTAAAACAAGTGATAGTATTGTTCCTTTAGAACTTTCAAATTCTGGATTTATGCACTTGTCTTTGCCAAAGAGTTTTGATCCAGGTATAAGGCAAGAAGATGGACAGCCAAACAAGGCTGAAAGGTTGAAAGAAAGCCATGGGCAGCACCTGACTTGTCCACAAAACGTTGAAGAAGTTGCAAGAACCATCCAAAGCACACATGCTGCCAATGAGCAAATCATTCTTCAACTACCTGAAACTATTTGGGTAAATCTGAATTTAAATTCTCTTATTTATAATCTTTCAAACCCAGATATAATGCACTTGTTTCCTGGCAAAAGTTTTGAATTTATTTCAGGAATAGAAGTCACTGATCACATGGATGATCAACACAAGGAGATTACAAGGTGTTTAGATGCCAAAGTAAAACAAGAAGTTACCACCAACAACTTCTTGATTCCAGACGACCCTCAAGGTCTTGCACCACCCACCAAAAGGCCAGATCACAGCAGAGGAGTATTCTTGTCGTTCTTACTCAAAGGAGAGCCACAAGATGTGCCATCAAAGAGCAAACCGATCAGATACCAAGGTAAGGCCCTAGAATCTCAAAAGAGGATGAAACCTAACTTGCTCTATCTTGGTGATCTTGGTGCAGATTATCCAGTTTCGAGGTCGAAAATTTTTCAAGGGAGAGGGTATGATGTGGGCATCATATCAGTACCTGAACTGGAGGCCAATCAGTTGCACCATTCAGCAAACCAAAGGACCAACCAAGATATGTGTTCAGTTAAAACGGCGTATCTTACCGACTCGGAGGAATTTCACCATGAAACCAATTTTCATGGATTCTACACTCAAGTAGGGTCCAATCCCAATTGGAATCAGCCCAAAACCATTCCGGACCAGAAAGATATGAATTTTATAAACCGGAGGTTTCTCAGCCCGTCCATCTGCGAGGGTCCGAGTTTAGAAGCAGTTTCAAGCCCAATGAAGAAGCATTCTGATCCAAACCAGTTCATGGACTTCAAGGTGGATCTCTTAGCTTTCCAACAACTCAAGAATGAGGAGAAAAGTCCATGGAATTATGGAGTTATGGCCCATTTCCCTAAACCGGTCAAACCAGTTCTGCACCTGCTTTATTTGGAGTCTCACCGGTTCAATCAATCCCAAACCAAGCTATGGCGACCAGGAGAGACATCTAACCATTCAGGAGACCAATACAAGCATCCAGGAGAGTCAGATACATTCTTACAATGCACCAGCATCCATCAGATTGTTCAGAATCAACCAAGACCATACTTGCCATTTTTGGAGTCAAAAGCCATCAATTCTCAACAGCTCTTTTCCCATCAAGAATGGCACGACTTCTACCAATATTTCTGCAGTAAAGATGTTCCTAAGAAGCTTACCTACAGCCTTAAACCGACCAGATACAAAGCCATCATCTCAGCGCTTGAATCAAGCCATTTAAACCAAGAAATCCTCCAACAGCTAGTTTTCTTTATGTTTGATTTTCTTTCCTTTGTTTTATTATTCTGAGCAATGGCCACGACCTATATAAGCTCATTCTATTGCTTTGTACAGATCACCTTTCAATCCTTAAGAAATAATATTCAGTTTGTCTTTTATCAAAGAGTTTCTTTGCATAAAAATCTGTTCTTTAGTTTCTAAGTGTGAGATACATTAGAAGGCTATTGAGCTCGTGGTTCTTAGGTTCTTTGTGAGATACAGGAGCCTTGAAACACAGATTGAGAGAGTCAATCAAGCACCCACGGATTGAGAGAGTCAATCACCATCTATCCACCATCTTCCATCTTCAAACATCTATCCATATTACCATTCCATCCCTTTTTCTTTTAGTTTCTGTTCTTGTTTTCATTAATCATAAACTCATTGTTTTTCCTTTGTTTTCAGGATAGATTGGATCTAAAAGGCCAGCAAGTCGTGCATCTTCACCATCCTTTCATCCGGTCTTCATCTCCATCGATAAGATCGACCCATCGACCATCCCACCAACCGACCCAGCTTCCGTGCCCACAACATCTAAGGTGATATCTATCCTTGCATCATATCTTATTTGCTTGCATTTGTTTTCATCTTAAATCAAAAAAAAAAAAAAACAGTTTTTGCATTGTTTTGTTCTTAAGAAAAGAAAAAAAAAATAAAAGAGAAGAAGTTTCTTGCATTTGATTCACGAAAATTTTGAAAAGAAATCTCATATTGTGTTTGCATTCATTGCCCAGCTCCATTTGCCATTTTTAAATTTTTGTGCATTCATTTCAAAAAAAAAAAATCTGCATTTTAATTGTTTGCATATCAAAGAAAATTTAAAAAAAAAATCATTGTTAGTTTCTATTTCCATATATTTTTTTTTTCCTTCATTGTGTTATTAGCATTCCATATCTGTTTTATTTCGAGAATTGCATCTAGAAAACCAAAAGAAAAATAATTTTTGCATAGTTGATTTCATTTCGGTTCATATTTGCATATTTATCGGTTTTGTTTAAATTAGTTTGCATTGCTGCATTGTTATTTTGCTAAACCAGAACTTCCCTATTCTTCACTTGATCTTTGAGAGTGTTTTCAGGAAGCCATGGTAGGAGGAACACACGGACAAAGTCAGATGGCCAAGAAGAGCCAACATTTGACAGCTTTGCAAGAGGTTGAACAGATTGCTCAGTTGAGGAAAAGAAGAAAGCCACAAGGCCAACGTCCACAGCCAGGAGAAAGAAGATTTGGAGAAGCTGGCAACAAAGAGAAAATCATACTTCAACTTTTTGATGCAATCAAAGTAAGTATGAACTTTAAATATTCTGTTTTTAAACCTTCAACCACAGATATAATGCATTTGTCTTTGCCAAGAAATTGTTTTTCAGATACAAGACAAGAAGGAGATCACACCAAACAAGATAAAAAGGTGCAAGAAAGGCAACCATCAATCCAAAGCTGTCCAAAGAAGAATTTAATTTTGGTATCAGAGCTTGAGCCACCAGATGCACAACCCATTACCAAACCAAAATTGTATCAAGGTAAGGTTCTAAACTCCCAAAGGAGAATGAAACCTGACTTGCTCTATTGTGGTGTATCAGGTTATCCAGTTTTGAGGTCAAAACCTTCACAAGGGGGAGGGGATGATGTGGTCATCAAACCAGTGGTTGAACCAGAGGTCAACCAAGCAGTCCAAACCGGCCACTTTGGAGGTACCAGCGACATAGGTCCAGTCCACGGCGTATATCTCGACAACCAAAAGAATTTTTGGAGTGAAACAAATTTTAATGGACTCTACACTCAAGAAGGAGTCCAGCCCAATTGGAATTTCCAGAAAAGCTTACCGGACCAAGGAGTTATGGATTTTACAAACTGGAGGTTCTCCAGCCCATCCATCTGCGAGTACCCGACTTTTGAAGGAGATTTAAGCCCAATGAAGAAGCGGCCTGAACCAAAGCCAATCATAGGATTCAAGAGGAGTCTCTCATCTTTCCAGGAAGCCCAATATCAGGAGAAATGGCCACGGAATTATGAAGTTATGCCCAATTTGCCAGAACCGGTCAAACCAGTTCTACACTTGCCTCAATTGGAAGCTAACCGGTTCAATCAGCTTCAAACCAGACATTGGCGTCCAGGAGATCATTTCAACCAATCAGGAGGTATTGAAGAAGTCCTTAGCTACACCAGAGCCCAGGAGATCAGCTGGTTCAATGAAGAGTCACTTAAATCAAACCGGAGCTATTTATGGCAAGATTGGACAATCTTTCGGTTTGATCATTTCCAAGCTATTCCAATCCGACCAGAAGACATCAGGAGTAAACCAGGACGTCCAGGAGACATTATAGGAGTCCAAGAAGAGTTCTACAAGTCTATTCCATGCACCAGCCCCCATTGGATCAGGAGGATCCACACTTACACCAAAACTCCCTTATTTGGAGATTCTTGCAATAAAGCTCTAACAGCTCTTTCTCTTCAGATCAGGCACGACTTCAGCTCATTCCAGACAGTAAAGAAGGTCCCAAGAATGCTCACTTATCCCCTTAAACCATCCAGGTTCAATAAGATATCAAGATACAAGATCATCTCTTTGCAAAGGCCACCAATCAAGCTAAAGGCTAGTTTCATGGAGCCATCAAAGCCTTTGTTTCCAAGATTTTTATTTCAAGTTTATTTCTTTCCTTTAGTCATTTTTATACTGTTAGAGAGTCCCAAGGTCGAGCCTATATAAGCTCAGTAGTTGTCTTTGTAATAATCACCCTTGAATTTTATGAATGCATATGCAGTTTTTCTAGTTTTTCTTAAAACTATTGTCTAAGTCTTTTGAGTGTTGTGAGAAGCAGCTCTTGAGCAACCTGACTTATCAAAGCCTCCTTTCACAGAGCTTTGTGGCGTCCTCAAACCCCCCCATCATTTCCATCTACTGATTTGCCTTGAGAGAGACTTCAGTCCAGCAAGCAAATCCCATATCTATCCATCTTCCATCCATTGATCTTGTTGAGAGTGACTTCAGTCCAGCAACAAAGATCCCATCTCCATCAATCTATCCCTTTTCTATTTGCTTTTATTCTTATTATCATTCTGATTCATATTCATATTTGTTTCTGTTTGCATCATAAACTTATAAAACTCATAAAAAGCTTCACTCTTTGTTTCAGGTACCAATCCGAACTATTGGACTAAACCTCAGTTTCATATTTCCGGAAGGCCTGACCCTGTGCCCACAACATTTTGGTATCAGAGCTCAAGCTCCTGACTAAGGTGATATCTATCCTTGCATCATATCTTATTTGCTTGCATTTGTTTTCATCTTAAATCAAAAAAAAAAAAAACAGTTTTTGCATTGTTTTGTTCTTAAGAAAAGAAAAAAAAATAAAAGAGAAGAAGTTTCTTGCATTTGATTCACGAAAATTTTGAAAAGAAATCTCATATTGTGTTTGCATTCATTGCCCAGCTCCATTTGCCATTTTTAAATTTTTGTGCATTCATTTCAAAAAAAAAAAAAATCTGCATTTTAATTGTTTGCATATCAAAGAAAATTAAAAAAAAAAAATCATTGTTAGTTTCTATTTCCATATTTTTTTTTTTCATTGTGTTATTAGCATTCCATATCTGTTTTATTTCGAGCTTGCATCCAGAAAACCAAAAGAAAAATCTTTTTGCATATTTTATTTCATTTCGGTTTACATTGCCATATTTGTTTCTCGGTTTAGTTTTAAATAGTTTGCATTTGGTTTATTTTGGTTCAACCAGAACTTCCCTATTCTTCACTTGATCTTTGAGAGTGTTTCAGGAAGCCATGGTAGGAGAAACACACAGCCAAAGTCAGATGGCCAAGAAGAGCCAACATTTGACAGCTTTGCAAGAGGTTGAACAGATTGCTCAGTTGAGGAAAAGAAGAAAGCCACAAGGCCAACGTCCACAGCCAGGAGAAAGAAGATTTGGAGATGCACCAGAGGCTGTCTATGTCGAGCCTAAGCCACCAGATCCTTCAAGGATCAATAAAAATCCTATTTCTAAAACCCACAACCATCATGTTGTTAATTCTCGGTTTGAATATAACTCTCTTTCTGATAAAGTTGAACTCTTTAAATTTTCAGGAAAAAGAGGTTATCTTAGATGGGAGAGAAACCTTGATGAATGGTTTCATTACAACAACATCATGAAGGAAGAGAGGCTAGCTTATGCCACTGATCTACTTAGAGAAGAAGCCTTTAAATGGTGGGTACAAGAAGAAGATGATAGGAGGTTTTACAAGGAGCCAACTATCAAAACGTGGAGAGCTCTTAAGGAAGCCATGAGACATGAGTTTGCACCAGAGTTTACAAGTTCTGAAATTAAGGAACTTTATCCAAGGAGGTATCCAACTCATGGTTCCAAAGAAGCTAGAAAAGTTGTTGCACAAGAGAGTAAGAGAGGCTGGTCTCAACAAGCCAACTTGCAACCAAACCAGGGGCACGCCATTGTCCAATGCCTAGACCAGAAAAGTGACATCCCAAAGGCCATGGAGAGTAGAAGTGTCAGCCAAAACACTTTGATCAGACCCAAAGAAGAGCTTAACAAACCAGTAATTCAAGCAAAGGCTATGGTAAGTCCTATACTTGATAAATTGGTTTATATATCATCTCCCACTGGTATGAGTCACTTGTCTTTGTCCAAGGATATTAAGACAGGTCTTGAGGTCCAGAAAGACATGACCCCCACACCCTTGTTGGAATCAAGAGTTGTCCATGATTTATTTCCAAGAAAAATGGAGATTCCAAACCAAAAGAAAGAAGAGGCATCAACCCAAGGTAAGTCTTCTAACTTTAAAAATTTAAAGGATCAGACATGTTATAGATGTCATAAAAGAGGACACTTTGCTGTGACTTGCCCCACTAAGCAAGCATTGATACAAACAACACTAGAAAAGAAAACAGATTTATCTATAAAAGGTGATAGTTTTATTCAATCTGATTTATTGGTTCAAAATTCTGGTATAATGCACTTGTTTTTGCCAAGGAATTTTGATCCAGGAATAACAAAAGAAAGAGAGCCTAGAGGAAGAGATCCCACGTCCCTAGAAAGGCACACCATCAGCATTACATGTGCAAAACAGAATGAAGGAGAAGCTGGCAACAAAGAGAAAATCATACTTCATCTTTTTGATGCAATCAAAGTAAGTATGAATTTTAAATATTCTGTTTTTAAATCTTCAACCACAGATATAATGCATTTGTCTTTGCCAAGAAATTGTTTTTCAGATACAAGACAAGAAGAAGATCACACCAAACA
>CM034043.1:23950826-23965826 GCA_019705995.1 Raphanus raphanistrum x Raphanus sativus
GTGTTGATCAAGTTCATCACGGTATGGACCAGGACGTACGAAGGGCTGTCCGCGGGCTGTTCAGTGAACCTTCATGAACGGATGGCAACTTTTCTTGACCCAAATCTTCAGAGAGCTTAAGAAACATTCTTTTGGAGAAGTTGGAAGCATCGATCATCATGAAATCATCAAAGTGGTCGGAAAGGTCGTTGTCAGCATGATCCGGGTGATGATCACGATGATCCGGGTGGTGATCACGATGATCCGGGTGATGATCACGATGATCCGGATGGTGATCACGATGATCCAGGTGATGATCACGATGATCCGGGTGTTGATCACGATGATCACGATGATCCGGGTGTTGATCACGATGATCATGGATTCTGGCTTGACTGTCAGTCCTAGAATGATGAATGGGTCGGGAAAGAAGTGATGTGGGTCGATCAATTCCATCGTCTGGTCGTGGATCCGGCCTAAGGTCCTTCCCGGGTGTACGCGGGTCGATCCGGTATGCGGCTCGGTCTGTCTGTCTGGTACGGCCGAATGGATGAACCTCGGCTGAACTGATCTGGACGTCCTGAACTCCATGCTGAGCTGGTTCCATGTACTGATCCTTGGGCCGGGGTCTATCATTCCCTCCCTCTTCAAAAGGATTTGTCCTCAAATCGATTGTACCTGTATCAAAAGGAAATAAATCAGATTCAGAGGAATTAAAGTTTAAAGAAAAATCAGTGAATGAAAAGTTTGGACAGAAACTTCCTTGGAGTTTAAAAGTCCTTTTCATCAAGTAAGTCCAAGTCCTTTGGCGTCCATCAGTGCTTGCTCTCCGTAGAAACTGGTCATGCTTATCCTGTTTATTCAAAACAAAGTGCTTTTGGTTTGGACAGGTAGTTGACTGAGGAAACACCTCTGGTTCATGGAGGATCGGTTTTGGCTCAGGTCGTTCCCTTCTTGGGCATGAATCTCCTTTAGAAATCTTGTACTCGCGGATAGATGGGCTGGAGAAACTCCGGTTTGAAAAAATCATATCTCCTTCATCCGCGAAGCTTTTCAAGTGATTCCAAGCCTCAGAGAATCCTTGGTGAGTTAGCCTTCCAGGAAAATTGGTTTCATGACAAAAGACCTTCTGAAAGTCGAGATACCCTTCGTGGACTGAACCTCTATCGCAGGCATCTCCAAGGTAGCCGGTTTGGACAACAATGCTTTTCCAAAACTCAGGCTGTTGGGCACGATCAATGCTTTCATTCAGAGGCTGAACCTGTCTTTCCTGGATACTCAAAACAAACACTAAAAGACCAGGCTCCAATGTGCAAGAGAGACACTTGTTCAAATCAAACATCAAAATATCTTTTCCAAGAACAAGTAGCACATGTCTAAGCCTTTCAAGGTGCTCATCAAAGTAGATATTACAGACCAAAATTTTCTCAAGACATGCAACAATATTAGACATTTTCAGAACGTGCATATCCTGCTCAACATCCGAACACACAAGCTTAAGTTCAGATTGAGAATTAACTATCAAAGACTCAAGATGTTTTTCAAAGAAAGTGTTGTAGACCACAATGTCATCAAGGTTCAAAACAAAACAATGATCACGAAATGATCTCAGAAAATGCCATGTTTTATCAGTTTCAAAACACACAAGATCAGGTTGCAAATCAGAATCACAAAAATAAAGATCACAAAAATTAGTTTCGGTTTCAAGTGATTTCTGTCCTAGCAAACTCTTAACCATAAATTCGTCCAAGGCACAAGGGAATGCAAACAAATCACCAGTGATCAGTCTATGTCTAGAGAAACTCAGATCAAAACCATTATCCTTGAAACAAACAAAGGAATCACAAGGTTTTCGGAAACAAAAATCTGATTGTTGCAAAACAAGCTCAAATGATTTTTCAAGATGATCAAAACCTTTGTGATGCTTCAGAAACTGATCAAAACTCAAAACAAGACCAGAAGAGATGTCACTGTCATTTAGAAAACATTTTTGATAAAAGAGTTTATCAGGTTCAAGTTTCTCAAAAGAATGAATCATGTTATCAAAAATGGAATTTGAAACACAAAATTCTTTCACATTGTCTAGACCAAAATGAGTCACATCATGAGAACTAATCTTGACAAATATGACAGGCAGAGAATTAAACAAATCAGAGTTCTCACTGTGCTTTTGAAGATCAGGAGACAAAGAGAGAGGAGATGTGCCGGATTCAAAGCATAGATGACTCTCCATAGCTATGGATGTGATGCTTGTTGCTTCCTCATCAAAGACTGGACCAAGTTCGTCCTCCTCATCAAAGATAGGACCTAGATCATCATCTAAAGGTGTCCTAGTGCCAGGAAGTCGTCCATGATGTGGATGGTTGAATGGTTCTTCCTCAAAAACCTGTGGAGACAAAACAAGACTACTCGGAAGCTCCGGTTGCAAAACAGTTAGTTCTACATTAGCTTGCTCATTCTCAAACACAAACTCAGGTTCAAGAGAAGGAAGATCATCACATTTATCCTCACAAGTGATTAAGCTTTCAATTAGCTCTTCATCAGATTCATCATAAATGGGTAAAGAATCTGAAAAATCTTTAAGCTTTTCAAAATGGTTTTCAGATTCACCTTGAGTTTTCTCACTGATGAACAAGGATGGCTCAGCTACAGGTGCACGTGTGGATGTGCTCTTCTTGTGGCTCTTGCTGACGTCCTTGAGGGCTTGCATCATTCCCTTCTCAAAGTTGTCACAGATCTCTTGGACATCAAACTGAAAGGATCGCCTCTTTGGATCAGCCACATCTTTAACCTTTTCTTTGCACCTTTGGTTTGGCTTTTCCTGCACACTAACAAACTCATCAAAATTGTTCAAAGAATATTTAAATTGTTATAATATCCATTATGTGGATGGACCATAACCAAGTACTTAACCAAGTACTAGACAAGTCCAACAAGTACAAGAGGAAGTGCAAGGAGGTTTACATCCGGTCTACATCGGTTCATCTACAAACCGGACCGAGATCAGAAGACTCAGTCAACCTTGGAATCATCACCTTGACCAAGTCTTCATGTGTGACATCAATGTAGTCAATGTAATCAATGTGTAGATTTTATTCCTTGTAAAGCATTTGTAAACCCTTGTACAAACCACTATATAATGTGGTGTTGGCTAATGAGAAAACACACAACTTTCTCACAATTCACTCTCCACATTCTCTTTAGTTTATAACACGTTATCAGCACGAATGTGCTCACCACCTGAGAAGTCTCTCTCCACCTGAGCTCTCTTTTCCGGCCATCTTTTCCGGCCAGAAAATCCTATATTCAGGCGTAACTTTAAACCGCCGTATCTCTCAAACCCTGTGGAGCCAAAAGACGATCCACCTATCAATCTGAAGCCCAAGACAAGAAGAATCCGTTGCCGAAGACGGCTTGTCGATCCGATCTCTGACGCGTCGTGAATCGCATAAACTCTCCGCACCGCCGGCTGATGGTTTTCCGGCCAGCTCCTCCACCTCTCTATCAACCAGCTCATCTGTGGATCAGCTCTTTCTCATGGTGGTCCATTCAGATTCTTGTGGTGTAAAATGGTAAACTAATCTATCCATAAAATCTAAGAACACCATTATATCTGAAAAGAAATCTAAGGATCTATATGAATCCATAATATTAATCTTGTTTCTATGATCCATTGATCCATAAGAAACTTGATTCTGAATTATTTTGAATCCATAAAAGTTATAATTCTCTAAAGGTTCTAAGTATCTCAAAAACAGATTAAAATACCTAAAGATCTATATGAATCTTGTTTATAAAAACTTATGAACCATAAACTATTTGAGATAGCTTAAACCTATGGATGCTTTGGCCAATTTACCAGATGTGATAAACATGAATGTATAATCTGGCCAAAACAAAAATCCATGAATCCTTTTCTGTGCCACTTTCGGCCAGATCTCCCAAATTCAGTCAACCCAAAATAAAATCAAAATTAAATCATTCATTGCATATCCTTGACTATTTATATTTATTTTGTTTCTGTCAAGAGTTTTAAAACTTTTCTAAATGCAAAATCAGATTTTATAAACTGAAAATCGATTTTATAAATGCTTGCTTGATTTTATTAATTGCATATCTTTGACTGAAAATGTTTATAAAGTTTTATAGCATATAGTCTTGATTTTAAATTGATATGTCATAGAATAAAATCTGTCTTGAAATCATTTGATCATATTGTTGCATATCAATCCAACCTTGAATAGATTTCATATCATGTTGAATATTGATCATATAGGTTGATAGTTAATCTTGATCTCTTACCATGCTTGAAATTGATGATTAAATCATATAGTAATCTTGTTGCATACTTGATTGCATCTGTTCATCTTGAATCATCTTGAACCAACTTTGAATGCAATTGTCATATTGTTTAAAATCTGACCATGCATAATTGTCATATTGCTAAGACTGATTTTATGTTTGCATATCATTGACAATTCTGATAATAGTTCATATAAATTAAAATGGTTCATATTGCTTGCATCTAAATGATTCTCACTGCTTGCATATAATTAGACCAAATCGGTTTTCATTTTAGCATGTTTGCTTTGATTGAAATTATAAACCTGTTTAAACCAATCAAACATGGATAAGTAAATTGTTAGATCATTCCCATATCATGAACTGATCATTTCCATGCATCTTCTTGTCATATAGTTTTATTAAGAACTAAGCATGCTTGTCTTTATTAAAATATAACCAGATTTGAAACCAATTGATTGAAAATCTAATTGAATTTGGTTTAGTCATTTCCTGAAAATTATAAATTTTCTTGTCTTGGTTTACCCGGTAAAGGGGGGAAGGAATCGGTTATTATTTTATGATCTTTGAAAACCAAATATCCTTCGGTTTTAGTTTCATTTTATGATCTTTGAAAATCAAGTATCCTCATGCATTAAGAATCACATTTATATTATTTTGGTCCAATGCTTAGGACAGAACATACATCCGATTAGTTCTTGAGCCATGCATTTATCATTCGACCATTGTGATTGATTTTCATCCATATTGCTTGATCTCATTTAAAATAATGATTGATCCTTATTCAAAATTCTAAAGGGCTTGGAAACCCTATATGAAATTATATACATATATATAATCAATCCAAAATATGAATTATAATTAAAAGGATCTCTAGATGCAGTGATCAATTGATCATTGTCACACTAGAAATGCTTAAAGCAAATAGATTATATGATTTGGGGGGAAGCATTATTGAAAATCATATACATTTGCTTGCATAAATTCTTGATGCTTGAAAGCAAAGTTAAATATTCAGATGTTGAAAATCATCTTGAAATCTAAATCTTGGTGATTGTATCTAAATTTCTCACTTTTGAGATAGATACAAGGCGATTTTCTTAATCATACGCCATCACCTTACTGAAAGTCTCAATGATCAATATCTCACTATTGAGAATCCTCTGGACCTTTGGATAGAACTGAAATCCAGATATGATCACCATAGTACGGTGCTATTACCAAAGGCCCTATATGATTTGAGGGATCTAAAGACCCAAGACTATAAGTCTGGATGAGTATAACTCGGCTCTATTCATGATAGTCTCAAAGTTGAAACTGTGTGGAGAGACTATCACATATGCTGACATGTTAGAGAAGAAATTCTCTACATTCCACAAGCAATGCTTTGCTTCAGCAATAATACCGAGAAATGGGTTCCTCCACATATGCAAATTTAATCTCTTATTTGTTGCTTGCTAAGCAAAACAATGAGTTACTCATGAGGAATAGTGAGATGAGGCCTCCTGAATTTTAAGGCATTGCCTAAGGCACATACGGCCACAGAGCCAAATGAAAGAGTCAAACCATGGCCATGTGAAAGACCATGGAAGATGGCAAGGGTGTACGTGGATATCACCCACAGCATTAATCGAGGCCGAGGCCAAGGTTATCAACCTAGCCGTGGGTATAAGTCCGTGGGAATAAGTCCGATTTTAAAAACCCAGGCCTCGACCAAATCTGCTTGCCATCAATGTGGGATGAATAATCATTGGGGTAACCGATGTAGAACTCCCAAACACCTTATTGAACTCTACCAGGAGAGCATAAAGGGATAAAACCCTATGACCCATTGGGTCCATCTAGATGGTGCGAATAATTCCTTGAAAGAAAGGAAAAGAAGTCCGACCAAGGCATTGCCTAAAAGGCATTATATTCACCCTATAAGACCCATTGAATTAAGAAGAAAATATGGTTTCCAACAATGGGCAAAAGCGAATAAGATTACCTAAATTAAAATCGCCTAAGTGGTCGAGACTACATTCTCTATTGATCTAACAATCAATATGATAATAGGCAAATAGCCAGGGCAATCATAATCATGTTTGATTGACCCACGAAAATTATCACTTAGATGGCATTTCCATACTTAGCCATCTGAATTATGATGCAGAGATTTAAAAGGGCACAAAAGCTATCCCATAAGATCTCACGTTTGTGCAATTTATATCTATGCACAAGGGAATTTATTGTCCCAAGCACTACGAATTAGAGTATGTTCATGAGGGGGAGAGGTAAAATCCCATGATACATGACCATACTAAAATTCGTGAAACATGGTCCACAACCATATTTCATATTGGTTGAATTTATCATATTATGACCATTACCTATAAGGTTCAAAATCTAAAAGTCCATATGCTTGGGGACATCATGAGTTATAAAAGATTAACTTGCATCAGGCCATAGATATTATATCAGGCCATATAAGTGATAATAAATATTCCCACCTCAGACTAATACGGGTCATGAGTCCAGACATATATCATATTAAGATATTATGAATAAATCCACCACAAATATATGTGCCATCTAAGATCAAGTTATCTTAGAATATCATAAGGAGGATTGGGAATATATGTTGGATATATATTATGAATATACTTTCTCCATAAGTTTAAAAGAAACCTTGAGCCAAAATGGGTGATTTAATCATAGGCCAAGGAACAAGGATTACATAGAGTTTATGAAATCCCAAGGATTACATAGAGTTTATGAATCCCAATATCCAACATTTGAAAGGAGAAGTAGTAAGCTGGTAAAGAATGGTATCAACCATCATTGTCTTGGCAAAGATCCTCGGACTAGAAAAGATTTATAGACGTCCATATGCTACAATGATAGCAAAATAAAATGCCAGACACATTGACCCGAGAAAGAATGACTATGTCATCCCAGCTTAGCACCACACGGTTTTGATGTCTTAAAGACACAACCAAGTTGCTACAGAGTCTAAATATAAGACCAATTGGTTCCAAAGATAAAAGACCTCGGAAATCAAAGAAAGGTGCAAAAGAACCGAGGTCATAGATTTTCCAGATTAGCCCGGGATGGCTATGGCTGAGGTACATACTAATGTGGTTCGGGACGCTGAGCCTCTCTGTACCGAGGGCATAGTCATTGACTATGATGAGATCTCAATTAATTATTTGATGTCTGGAAATGGAAGGAAACCATATATATATATAAATGTGTCGACACAATACATTCATAGAAAAAGCGCGAATATGTAGCACATGAATAATGAATCGAGGATCATGAACCCACGCAAGAGTACTCATAATAATGAATAAAGAAAGAAAGAAACGTGGGGTTTCTAAAAGTGACAGATAAAGGCGTATTGAATTGGCCATGAATATATAAACGCCATATGATGCCCAGTGAATAGATGAATCCTGAAAGAAGGATAAAATCGTGAGACAGACCAAGGGAGGTCTATATAATCCAAAGTGGTGGATAATACTACATATGTCACTACATATAATGTCTGGAAGAAATTCAAAAGATATAGTATGTTTTATATGACTCACTGGATGATAATAATATTATTGGTACCTAAAAGGTTTACCAAAATATACTGAGCTCAGAATCATAAGATGAGAAAAGAAGTTCTCATGAACAGCATTTTCCTAAAGCTGTCCATGGACTGAATTAAATTGCTACATGTAAGCAAATAAAAAGGTTCTATAAGAACAATTCAAATCAGTCCATAGAGGAATTTTAAAATCCTTGTGTTATACTAACCAGCCTAAGATAGGTTAAATGGTTATTCATCAAACCTTAGAAAGGTTATAGACCATCACCACAAATTAGCCAAATTTTGGTAATACTTATGGTTGGTCAAAATTCTCAGCATGAACCAACCAAGCTGTGGTATGAATGAATAAGCTATCATAAAGATAAGCTATAAGATCAAAGTTCATCTTTGAACAAAAGGTGTAGGACCACATTATGTGTCCATATGCTACCAAACGGGTCCGACCATATTATAAGAATTGGTCCATGATAAAGCTGTAGATCATGGATGTCATTAGACATAAATTTGAGGATCAATTAGATCAATTCTATGTCATGACCGTGTCCGGCCTAGATCAGTCCAATCGTCCATATATATATGTGTACGAATTGCCGGCACACTAAGACTGCAAAATGTCTTAGATCGATCATAGATAAACTATGGATATAAGGATCATGATCTAACAGACATGACCTATGTATAAATTGCCTATGGCAAATAATATTATACTCATAAAGCTAAGGCATGTCCATAAGTCCTAAAGAGCTAAGTAGCTCATACTTGATGTAATGATGATCCATATTATATAAAGGATCTAAAGTACTAGCCAGCCAATATTATGGAAAGGCATATAAAAATGATTTGGTCAAGGACCATAATCAAACGACCAGAGTATAATATAGTACATTTATCTAAAGTACTAAAGTGGTCGATATCAAAGTGGTACATTTTCTAAAGTACCATCAGGATTCTGAGAGACATGATATGTCCGAACAATACAAGATTGTTCAAGTAAGAATCCATGAACATCTATTCAGCAAGTGATGTTCAAATGAGGGGGAGTAGTATGTGTTGTACTCTTTTTCCTTAACTATGGTTTTATCCCAATGGGTTTTCCTAGTAAGGTTTTAATGAGGCAACATTAAGCATATTATGAACTCATATGGTTATGGCATCCAAGGGGGAGTGTTATAATATCCATTATGTGGATGGACCATAACCAAGTACTTAACCAAGTACTAGACAAGTCCAACAAGTACAAGAGGAAGTGCAAGGAGGTTTACATCCGGTCTACATCGGTTCATCTACAAACCGGACCGAGATCAGAAGACTCAGTCAACCTTGGAATCATCACCTTGACCAAGTCTTCATGTGTGACATCAATGTAGTCAATGTAATCAATGTGTAGATTTTATTCCTTGTAAAGCATTTGTAAACCCTTGTACAAACCACTATATAATGTGGTGTTGGCTAATGAGAAAACACACAACTTTCTCACAATTCACTCTCCACATTCTCTTTAGTTTATAACATAAATGGAGTTTGAGAGACAGATGGTCGTGGGGAGTTCTTCTTGCTACTTTGCCTTAGAAGACCAAACATCTCAACCTGAAAATCTCAACACAAAAGTTAGATAAAAAATCTCACACTCTCAAGTGTTTGATCCTCACCCACACAAGTGTTTTCTCTCAGATTTTATGGTGATCACACAAGGTTTTTATACTCAAAGTTCTAAGAGAACAGATCAAAGAATCCCAATGGGCAAATCCAAGCAAGATCAAAGGTTTAAGATAGAAAGATAAGAGATTTAAAGGGGAACCCGCCTTAACCACCTCAAAGGCCGGATTTCTCTTCGGCCAGCAGGCTTTCTCTTCCACCACCACACCACAAACAATCAAACTTTGAAAACTTTTTTTTTTTTTTTTTTTTATATATAATCTTTTCTTTCTTTTTTTTTTTTTTTTTTTTTAAGCAAAAACTTAGATCTTATTTTTTTTTTTTATATGGGGGTAATGAGGGGCCCGGGTTCAAGATAGATAGATAAGAAGTGTTTAGAAGAAATGGAGAGATGAGAAAGATGGATAGAAAAAAGAATTACCGGAAGAGTGGCTCTGATACCACTTGATAGAACCAAAATCGGGATCACTCTTTCGGTAAGGTTGATATGGACTCAGATCCGGAAGGATTGAGAACTGGTGGGATGAACGGTGACACAACGGGTTGCGGAAGGCCCGATGATACTACCAGACTTCAAATGTTGCCGGATGTGACGCACCGGTCCAACAAAGGAAGGATCGAAACTTGGAGATAACCTCACCAAGAAACTAGAAATTGTTGTAAATGAAAGTGATTCATCTTATTAATCTTATGGACTAAAGGTCCATATATATACAAGTTTACAAAGTGAGATAAATGGAAAGATCCTATTTCCAATAGGAAATAGGAAATACATGGAAATAGTAATATCCTAATACATAAATATGGAAAAGCCTAAGTCTTCCTTTCTTCCACTCCTCTTGGGCCGCCAGATCTTGTCTCCTTGGGCTGGGCTTGAGTCAGGCTTGGTCTTGTCTGGTTCAACATAGACTTGGTCTGGTCCGGTCCGGTTCGGTCCGGTTTGGTCCGACCAGAAATGGTTTGGTCCGGTCTGTCCGGTTTGGACAGAAATGGGTCGATCACATAATTGATTCATAACACTCCCCCTTGATCGACACATACGTTTCAGGGTCAGTAACATGCTCTTAAGTTGCCTCGTTAAAACCTTTCTAGGAAAACCCAGTGGGATAAAACCTTAGATAAGGAAAAAGAGTACAACGCATGAACTCATTATTAGATGTCATGGACATCGGACCTTGTGGATACATTTTACCAAACTTAGAGTTTTGGTGTTGCCTCATTAAAACCTTACCGGTAAAACCCAATTGGGACAAAAACCAGGTGAAGGGAAAAGAGTACAACCTGTACCACTCCCCCTGAATTGTACCTCCGTGCAATGTCTTTCAATTGCTGTATAATTCATCTGAACTTGTTTCAGTGATCATGAGGTATATGTACTTATTAGTACTTAGTCCATATCATAAAAATAATCAGTTATGTTCTATGGTTCTTGACCAGAACATATGGACTTTCTATTGGGAGTATTCATCCATCTTGAAATGGATCTTAACTTTAAATATTTTCTGTTCATCCTTGGTCATTTATAAAATTCGACAATGAATTTGTATATCCATGATTTGGATCATACTATTGCACATTCCGTACTTAGAGGTTAACCAAAATTCTCTATGAAAATTATATGTATGCTTGGCGTATGCCATCAATCTCTCATGGTCGGCTGGAAGCCTTCCTTAGGTTAACATGCCGTCCCATCCTTACTTGGTGTCTCATGGTCGGATCATGACCTATGGGACGGGTCGGAATTGCCTAGGACCAAGGTGGTTCAAGGTCAGACTTGGATATGGATTCTTATGGTCGTGAATCTGATGGATTCATCCCTTTATTACTTTGACCATATCATATCCAGTTCTTGGTATATAAGATCATAGATCTCAATACATGTATATGGCTGTGATCTTCATTCTAGATCATTATATTTTTTATTACAGCCTGTCCAAAATCAATCTGTTGGACTTTAATCATCCTTTCTTTAGATTATAAACACAAGGAATTTATTTCATAATTTATGGACTGATCTGAAATGTTCTTATAGAACTTTCTTACTAAGCATCTCTTAGTTTTATTATGTGTGTATACACGCAGGCAGCTGCTTCTACGATAGTCCATGAACAACGCAGGAACGATGTTGTTCTATGAGATTCTCATTTCTCATTTTTAGATCTCTTGATCTCTTAAGATTCAGGTCATATGTACCTTTATATATCCAGGGATTTATTATACTACTTACTGCGATTTTCTTATGTGTTTCCAGACATTAATTTTGCAGTAGCTATCACCACATAGGAATTTTATTTCCTTGTAATATGTTCCTTAGTCTCTGTGGATAACCTTGTGTAATAAAGCCATTCATAGAATGCTCTATGCTTAGATATGGACGACCTGGACATGGTCATGTCCTTTCTCACGATTTCCTTTCATCACAAGACTCTTATTTCCCTTGGTTAGATGGTCTCCGCATCTCTTATTCTTTACTTAGAACCCCACGTTCATTTCCTTATTTATTTTCCGAGTACTCTCATGTGTGGGTTCGAGATCCTCTTTTATTCTTATTCTCAAGTGCTTTCTCATATGCATTTCAATCACTTATGTATGTGTATGTGTCGACACTTATTTGTACTTGTTCCATCGCATTTCATTGCGTTCCAGACATGTTCTAATCGATTAGAGATTATATTATCCAGGACCTTTACCATTGTATCTCGGCTAATCCAATCTATATGGCTTGGTACCTTAGATGTTTAGCTGGCCAGCATTTTTCTCTATGTCTGGTCTGGTTTCTTTAGTGAACTCGGAATGTCATTTCTATGCACCTTTACATTCATTTCCGAGATTCCTATGTATATGGAACATACTGGTCTATCTTTATAGACTCACTTATAGCAACTTGAATATGTCTCTACTAGGACATTCATTTTCGTGGTGCTAAGCTGGTTATGACATTAGTCATTCATTTCTTTCGGGTCTAATCTGTCTGGCTATCATCTTGTATGATTTTTCTTTCTTTCTTTCTTTGTATGGACGTCCAAGATTATAATCTATGGTCCGAGGATCTTGCCAAGACAATGGTGGTTCATACCAATCCATTTCTATTATTCTTTCCAGCTTATTGTTTTCTCATTTTAGTGAATGTTGGATAGACAGATTTATCTTGTATAAATCAATGTACTTTGGCCACAATCTAGTCACTCATTTTGGCTCATGGTTTGTTCAAAATCGTGTGAGAAAAACATATTGCTTATCCAACATATATTCCCAATCTTATCTCATTTCCTTATGAGATTCCATCCTAGACGGCACACATGTTTGTGGTGATCTATTTATTTTTAATCTTAGGATGATGTCTGGATCATAACCCGTAATTATTTTGAGATGGGAATATCTATGCATAACTTTAATGGCCTGATGCTTATACTTCAACTTGTATGAATAATTTCTTTATGTCCCATGTCTTGGACTATATAATTTCGAATCCTTACTCTGTCCCTTGGACTATAATTTCGAATTTCTATTCTGTCCCAAGGCTCGGATCTATGGACTATAAATTTCGAATTTCTTACTCTGTTCCCAAATGCTCGGATGGCTATGGCCAATGGCTCATTTATATTTACAGAAGTATTCTGTCCGAGTAGATCTATAGTATGGACATGTGTGGATTTGTCCTCACTTCCATTTCATGGACATACTATAATCTGTTAAAATTCTTGGGAATTAATCAATGTCCTTAACCAGATATCTTTGTGACCTCTGTATGGAGAGTCAGTGAACTTATAGTTCATACTTGGTCGAGTGTTGTTATGTCCGACCAGAAATACTACTGTGGACTGAGTCTCGACCACGACCATGGTAGGAACCACGACCACGGTTATTGTGGTTTCCATTTCCATGTTTGAATCATTTTTATTGTGGTTTAAAAGGACAATGTGTCTGAGCTCTTATATCCACCAGTTTATTGTGTGTTCATGTATCATAGGGTTATCCTCTCTCCCCCTCATGAACATACTGTAATCTGTGAATGCTCAAGACTTTTCATAAATTTTTATAGTCTAAACCGTATAGGTTATAATTCGAAAATTTATTCAGCCAGGTTATCAGGAACATGTTATAAAATCATTTCCGTAAGAACACAAAATTATTGTGCCATTTCCATGATACCTTTTGGACAATGAAGCCTTATGAGTTTCCCTTGTGTTCATACTACACACGTGAGATTTATGGGAGAACTCTTTTGTGCCTTTAAATCTTTGCATCAGATTTTAAAATTTATTTTGGATGGCTAATCCGGTCATACCATTAAGTATAATTTCGTGGCTAACCTTACTGGTTACCAAAAGCCATTGTTCCTTATCATATTGATCATTTGCATAGTCTAGATCAACATGGAGAATTTATTCTTGATCATTTGTACCTTTGGCAAATTTTCTTTTATATAATCAGGAAGAACATTCCTGTCCTTAGCCCATTCGAAACCATTCAAAATAAATCAATGGGGCTTTCATTTTGAGTGAATAAAATCGTCCCTCCTTAGGGAAATGCCATAGGCGTGGTCACTTTTAGACTCACTGATTTTCAAAATTTACTTGTCATTTTTCAATCAAAGATTGTAATCAAATAAAAATTCAGAATGTCAAAAATAAAATCGGCCAGTCCATGAACATGGCTTACATTGATTCTCATTCAATATATAAATCAAGCTCACAATTCATGTGAGTCCACTCGGATTCTTCATCAGTTTCAGAACATATTTCAAGTGCTCGGTTCTCATGGTATATCTTCATAATTTCATCAAGTTTGTTGAGGTTATCTATCCTGTTCTTCTTCTTTTGCTCAAGAGCTAAAAGATATGAGGGAAGGTCGTAATAGGTTGTGAAACCTTTAGCCTTATGTGATAACAACACTTCCTTTGAATGGAATGTGTCACGAGTTTTGTTTAACATATGCTCGTTTGTTATCACTTCACCACATAGTCTAAGACTATAGGTGTTTCTCATAAGATCAGAGTGATAGTCATCCATGGATTCATAATCCTGGAACCTCAGAGCATTCCATTCTTTCATGGACTTATATAATAATGGCTCTGATAATTGGATATTCAAACTTGACCAGAGAACATGAGGATCGTTGACATAGCTGTACTCATTTCTTAGATCCTCAACGAGATGATTTTGCATAATCATAATGGCTCTATGCCTTTCACACACAAGGGTGTCATTTCCATATTTGATACACTTCCTGAGTCCTTTAGACTTTGAGTTGGCAGAAGTGTTCATAGCCCAATAAAAATAATTGTCTCCATTGAGATCAAGGGCATTATAATCCGAGTGTTGGAATCTCGACATCTGAATCATATCAAACAATGATCAGTTAGTTTCTCATGCCATTTGGCTATATAAGGAAACAATGTCATGCGCCCATTTAGGCTGCAAAGACCATTCGGTCATCAAATAAAATCAAGACCATTCGGTCACATTTTGATCAAGGCACTCGGC